>CAUOFW020005948.1:0-25541 GCA_963454935.2 Ilex paraguariensis
CCCCCCTAATTTTCTACATTTTTCAGCATCAACCCCAAATTTTCAAGTTACTTTAATCCTTGATTAAGATTGACCTCTATCATTTTACATATGATTATGGCAAGTGGGAATTCAACAATTACATCATATGTGAATGCTTTATATGTTCCTTCTCTTATAAGTTTGTCTTTGTCGACTCTTTTAGGTATATCTCGCTCCACTTGGGTATTTGATTCTGGTGCGACACATCGCATGACTAATGATCCATCTTTGTATCTTTCTACATCTCTTCCCTCCTCTACTACTGTTATGACTGCTAATGGTACTGCAATGTCATTGGGAGGCGTTGGATCTATAATGACTTCACTTTTATCTCTTCCTGATATTTATTTTATTACTCAATTATCTTTGAACTTAATTTCTGTTAGCCAACTATGTGATCTTAGTCTCCTTATTCATTTTTTCTCCTGTAGTTGTATTGTGCAGGATCCTCATTCTAAGAAACTATTTGAGATAGGTTGCAAAGTTGGAGGACTATATGTACTAGAAAAATTGCATGTTCCAGTTGTTGATGCTTTCTCTGTTGATTTATTTTCTTTCCATTTGAGTCCTAAGTCCTCTGGATTTTATTTATGACATTATCATCTCGGGCACATTTCTAGTTCTTGTTTGAAATTTTTAGTTTCTACTAGTGCATTGGTGATTTAAATAGTCATATGATATTTCTGATTGTAGTGGTTGCAAACTTGTTAAATTCACAGCTTTACCTTTTAAGAATAGTTCTACTTCTTCTGTTCCTTTTGATCTTGTGCATTCTAATGTACGGAGTCCTACCCCTATTGCCACAAAGTGGGGTCGTGATATTATATTTCTTTTATTAATGATTATACTCGTTATTGTTGGATTTATCTCATAAAACAACAATCTGAATTTTTCTCTATTTTTTCTTCTTTTTGTGTCATGATTCACACACAAGATTCTTTAGTCATTAAATGTTTTCGCTGTGATTTTGGTGGGAAATACAGACACAACCATTTTCTTAACTTATTGGAATCTGAAGGTACTATTCGGCAGTTCTCTTATGCAGACACCCTTAAGCAGAATGTTGTGGATGAGCGAAAATACAGACACATCATGGAACTGATCGCTCATTGCTCTTATCTACGTTAGTTCCCACTTCTTTTTAGGGAGAGGTTGTTCTCCGTGTTGTTCATCTCATTAATTGGATTCCCACTATTATTACTACTAGTGTTTCACCTTTTGAGAAGCTATATGGTAAACCTCCTAACTATTTTTCTTTGTGTCTTTGGTTGTACTTGTTTTACACTTCTTCTAAAAGCTAAACGCAATAAGTTATCTACTTGTTCTGTTATGTGTATCTTTCTTGGTTATGGTGAGGGACAAAGAGGATATCATTGTTATGATCCTACTACCAGAAGATTGTATGCATCTAGGCACATAGTTTTTCTCGAGCATATTCCTTTCTTTTCCATTACTTCTGCTTCTAACTCCTTCAATAGATCTAAACTTGTATATATCCACCCCTTCCCTAATGATACTTCTAGTAATTCTAATAATCATGACATACTCACTTCTGATATTCATTCTTCGTCTCAATCTTCTATTTCAACTCATTCTCCATTGGTGCCTCTTCCTATTATTCACACATACTCTCGCAGGAACAACACTAACTCACATACTAGTACAGCTCCTTTACCTCTTTCAACTGCGTCTCCTTCGGCCTCTGATGTGGATCCTTCCTCTTCTCTCTATCCTAAGCGCATTCGTAAGTGTCCTATTCACTTTGATTTTTCTAACAATTATTATTCTTTTAATTTTTATTCATTTTTATCTTTCATTCATTCTTTGTCTAGACTACTTCCCATAAGGAGGCTGCTCTTGATCCTTTTTGACAGTAGGGTATGAATGAGGAACTTTCCGCACCGCATAAAATAGGGACATGGGATCTTGTGCCTTTACCTATTGGTGACCCTGTTACTAGTTGTCCGTGGGCATACAAGATTGAAACCAAAGCAGATGGTTCTATTGAAAGATATAGTCAGATTGGTTGTTAAAGGCTTTGCATAGGAATATGGAATAGATGATGAGGACACATTTCCTCCTGTTGCAAAGATGACTACTGTTCATACTTTAATTGTTGTAGCAACTATTCGCCAGTGAAAACTCTCTCAGACGGATGTCAAGAATGCTTTTTTGAACTGTGAATTGGCAAAAGAGGTTTATATGGTTCCTCCTCCGGGTCTCCCTCACATTTCAGGTGAGGTATATAAGCTCAGAAAAACTTTTTATGGTCTTAAACAGGCTCCTCAGACTTGGTTTGAGAAGTTCTCTACTATGATCTTTGACTTAGGTTTTCGTTCAAGTGATTACGATTCAACTATTTTCCTTCGTTCAACTTCCGCTAGTAAGATTATTCTCCTTTTATATGTTGATGATATGATTATTACCGGAGATGATTCTGATGACATTTCAATCTTGAAGGCTCAGGTACAATAGCAATGTGAGATGAAAGATCTTGGTCCCCTTCAATATTTTTTAAGCATTGAAGTGTATTTATCCCCAAAGGATTATCTTCTTTCTTAGTCAAAAATATGTAGCTGATGTTATCCACAGGGCCCGTATAATAGATTCTCAAACTGTTGAAACTCCTCTCGAACTTAATGTGCACTATACTTCTATTGATAGAGTCCCTTTGGTTGATCCTACTTTGTATCAGGATCTTGTTGGCAGTCTAGTCTATCTCACAGTTACACGACCTAATATAGCAGATGTTGTTCATGTTGTGAATCAATTTGTCTCTTCTCCAAGTATAGTATACTAGGTTGCAGTTCTTCGCATTTTACACTATCTTAAAGGCACTTTACATCAAAGTATGTTGTTTTCTTCCACTTCTGCTATGGAGCTTCGTGTTTTTCCTGATGCTGATTGGGCAGGTGATGTCATGGATCGTAAATCCACCACTGGTCTCTATATCTTTTTGGTGATTCTCTTATTTTGTGGAGGAGCAAGAAGCAGACCGATGTTGCTTGTCAATCTAGGTGTTTTCTTTTCTAGTCCTACTCCTATGTATTGTGACAACAAAAGTGTCGTTGAGATTGCCCACAACTTTATTTTCTATGAGCGAACGAAGAATATTGAAATCGACTGTCACTTTGTGTGTCACCATGTTCAGCTTGAGACTATTTCTTACCTTTTGTTTCTTCCACTATACAATTAGTTGACTTCTTCACGAAGTTTCACACCATTCCACGTTTTCGTTTTCTTCTTGAAAAACGACTGATACTTTCTACCGTCACATCATGAGTTTGAGAGGGAGTATTAAGAGTGTAATTATATTTATTTATCACTAAGGGTAGTCTAGTCTTTTCCTTATTATAGGGTTCCTTATATATTGTCTCTTGTACTCACTTTTTATTGTTATGAATATTAGAGTGGCGCATATGATTTTTCTCTTCTTCTATCCTCTCTACGTGTGAACTCTTTTCTTTGCACTAGTTAATCGATGTTTTCACACCAAAGTAAGTGATTGCACAAAAAGAAAAAGCAGTTGCATTTTTAAGTAATTCTGTTACATAAAAATCATCAGTACAAAATCCAAGCAAATAAACAAACTTCGTAGCTGCAGTATACAGGACTCAGCCATCTAGTGAACAATTGTAATACCACAGAGTATCAATTTTATTACTTGACCTGAATCAACTGTTCTAAGCATGCCAATGATCCCGCCGCTACAGCTGATAACAAGGGAGTGATATTATCATCAGTTTCAGCATTAGGCTGCAAAACAATTAAGACAAATCAGTATATACACCAATAATGCAACTAGCCTCACGACAAAAAAAATATTTCTATGTTTGTTATCAAATGAACTCCTGTTAGAAGAATGGCAAAGCAAAAAAAAAATGATTGTCATATATTGCATTAAGCCTCATAAAAGACAGGGATGAGTAACCATTATCCACACTAAACTACATTATCTGAAGTGTGAACATTTTGCATATCAGTATTCTCATATTCATGGGCTAAGCATCCTCTATATTTCATATTTGGACAACAGTGAATGCACATATATGGATCTCCCTCTCTCTCTCTCACACACACCCAAACAGGAGGTATGTGGAGCTCTTTGAGCATCCATAAGCATCTCGAGCATGTACATTAAAAAAAAGTGTACATGTGTCTAAGGAATAGCCATTGGAGACCTGAACTCAAGACCTCTAGCTCCTTGGAGTGGACTTCTTGCTATATTGTCTACCCTTGAGGTCGACTGCTGATACACACCAAGCAGAAGTTGAGATGCAGATCAAAAAGGAAAAAAAGAACAGAAGATCAGAAAAGAGAAGAAGAATAAGATGAAGAACAGGTTTACCAAAATCTCTCAAGGATTAAGTCAAGAGAAAGACAATGAATCGATCATATTCTCAACAAAGTTCACATGCTAATAAAAATAGGGATTGCATCAGTTTTTTACTCAAACATTCTACCAAAACTCATACTACTTTCCTAATAAAGGTTTTTTTTTTTTTTTGCCGAGTATTTCATTAATAAAGAGAAAAGATAGTAACCGAATATGCGGGTACGTGGAGAACCTTACCCCAATAGCCGAGTACAATGATGACAAAATAAAAAGAACCAATGCAATGCATGAAAAATAAAAAGAACAGATGCAATGCACGA
This sequence comes from Ilex paraguariensis, assembly GCA_963454935.2. Lineage (NCBI taxonomy): Eukaryota > Viridiplantae > Streptophyta > Magnoliopsida > Aquifoliales > Aquifoliaceae > Ilex > Ilex paraguariensis. The sequence goes on from CAUOFW020005948.1 coordinate 4,678, forward strand.
GCTACATCCAAGCTTTAAAAATAAAACTAGGATAACCAGAGATGCCCCAATTAACATGTTGAGCAATGAATTCTGGGGGAGATGTCCACCAAGTGAATGACGAAACCGAGATACCAAAATTTGCAAGACCATCTGCAACTTGGTTTCCCTCTCTATATAGACATGCGAGATTTGAATTTGCATTGATTCCATTTGACGGCAATAAATGCTCCATAGGGGTATGCATTCCCAAGGAATAGATGAACACCACGCGCAAGAATTTGAGAGTCACACTCAATCCAAATTCGATTCATCCCAAAAGCCACAACTATATAAAGCCCTTTGATGACTTCCATACGCTCAGCACAAGAAGCATTTAAATCCCCCATGAAAGGTTGTACGTGCCTTTACAAACCCACCGAAAGTGCAGAATATAGCCCACAAGCTGTGGGACAAGAGCAGCCCTTTGCAGCACCATCAGTGTTGAGCTTCAACCACTCCAATGGTAGTTTCTGACATAGCACCTCTTTAATTACCGGGGCAAGTCATCACAGATGTCCTTTGATACCCATCTGTACAAGTATTCCAAGCTCCTCAACAGTATTAAACACAGTCCCAGATTAAAGAATCGCAGATTCCCGCGTAAGAGAGAATTAAACGCTTTGCAGAAGTGAGTGATGGAGGGATGTCATTGAATCTACAATCATTTCGTGATTTTCAGATAATCCAATTACAATTCACCATCATACTTGGTGCCAATTCTTTGAGCTGAGAACTAAGGCTTTAGCTTTTCAAGAGAACCATCTGCTCTAGTAAGGAGTTCCCCACAAAATTGAGCTAAAGTGCATGAGAAAAAATGTGACTTGAGCATTCCAAAGTACAAGGCAATGGACAGAGCAAGCAGACGAAAACCAAGGTAACGCCGCGCTTTCAAATGGCATCATCCAGTGGCAATTCAACCTCCAAAGCAACATAGACCGTCTAGGATGATTAGACTTGTTCCGAAGTAACTTAACCCACGCTTATAGTGGCTGCTTTAATGGAGTAAAATCATAGCCTGATTTTAGTATTAACATACCGTCTGTGGAAGGTTGCCAACCTTGTTGGTCCACCACAGAATTAATCAACTTCACTTCTTAATACGATGTCAAACTGCTAGAAATTTAATTAGAAAGAACTTGAGATTGACCAATCCCCCCCCCTCCCAAAAAAAAAAACATAATATGCAACCTTGGAAGACAATCTAGAAGCCAACAAAGGGTGCATATTACACAGAGCAGTCAAGGGGAACCTAACCAATTATATCTCCAAAACCGAGTAGAACTGCCATCACCAATAATCTACTGGGAATGCTCTTGAATAACCCCCAACTGATTTCGAATTCCTAGCCAAATACTGGTCTTGTAATATGAAATTGGACCAAGGGAAGAGTTTAAGAAGCGAGCACAAAGAAAACAAACGCATTGTTCCTGTGAGCTTAAAAAGTTTCATGCCAAGGTTAGCATGATTGAGAGTAGAGAAATCCCTCACGCCAAGACCACCTTCTTCCACCCGAGCACATACTTTCCTAATAAAGCTCATTCTCCTAAAATTACTAAAATACTTCTATTCAAATAGATTTTTCCAATGGATTAATTGTAAATTGCACACCGAAAGATCATTCGAATCTCAATTTGCACCCTCAAAGGAAAAAATTTTGCATCAATGTGCACCTAAAACTAACAGCCGTCAGTTTACCGATTAAAACTAAATGGATAAATTACACCTAGATCCCCTCGTACTTGTCACTTAATCATTTGGACTCCCTCATATTTAAAATATTACTCCTACACCTCCTATCATTTGTGCAAGTGTAACATATAACCCCTTGTCGTTGATATCTATTAATATAACCGTTAAAAAATATTATTTCATCCTAATAAAAAATTATAATTTCATACTACCCTTTATTTTGTGGGCTAGATATACTCTAAAGTTCAAAATCAAGTTTACCATTTGAATGTCTAGTACATCGTAGGTATTTATATAATGTTATTTATATCCAATGCAATACACCACTTAAATAGAATTATTTTAATGCCCAATTGGGAGAACATTTTTAGTCATATTTGAATTTTCAGGGGATGTAGGTGTAATATTTCAAATGTGAGGGGTCTAAATGATTAAATGACAAGTATGAGGGGTCTAGGTATAATTTATTCATTTAGTTTTAGATGTCAAACTGACGGCTGTTAGCTTGAGGTGCGCATTGATACAAATTTTTATCTTTGAGGGTGTAAATTAAGATTTTTTATCTTTGAGGGTACAAATTGAAATTCGTAGTGTGGGCATCTGTTTCTAAGGATTTTGATGGTATTCCACTCTTTTGCATATTGGCGGATTGAAAGGCCTCATATACCTGTTAAATATAATGATTGTTTTTGTTGTCTTGTTTTTTTGCCACATTTCAAGGTTGGACATCTTGTTCATCCTATCAAATCTTTGCTTTACTATTTTTGAAATTAATAAAATAGTATGGTTTCCTATCAAAAAAAAATACACCTTCCTTTAAACCAACAAATTGTACATCTTCCGACTAGGCTTCCAAAAGTTGAATATCAAACTTATTCATCCACCCAATGGCTACGCCATCAATTCCCCTATGTTGAAAACAGTGTGCATCCAACAATTGAGGAAGAGGACCAAAAAATACTATCTGATTGAGAAGCTTGTTGTCTCAATAATGAGGTCTTCTGTGTTTGTAGCACACATAAGCATTTATTTCTTTTTTCCATCAATGACACATTGTACATCATGATCACCCATCCATGTGTGCCCTAGAATTATGTAAAAAACCTTGAGAGGTAGGAGTACATGATACATAACTATCTTTAAAAACTTCATGAATCGTGAATGTAACTAGGTGCCTTTTATCAACTGTCAAGTTGGTGTTGGTAATCCACCCCACATGATAGGTTCTAGATGTGGTCCACTTTTAAACTCAATTTCTTGCCTCTTCCAACACCAGATTTGTGCATCTCCCAATGTCAATTAGTAATGAGCATATCTGCCCCTTAGGAACCCTTTTTTGAAATATATTTCTTGTGAATAAGCTCGTTATTAACTTTTTTATTACCAACAAATGAAGGAATCATAACACCCATTGAATGATCATCATCCACATCACCCAATACCATCTACTTCTCTAGTTAGGGAAAAAATTGGTAGACTTCTATTTGATACATTGTTAAGGATTATTACTTGTTCATCTCTCTTTGTCATAGGTGCATAAGCTACTATGAGTTATATGTCATTATGAAATCTAAGATAGACTCCCTCGTATCATTCTTACCTCCAATTCCATGTTCATTATGCACCAACAAGTAACATTACATCCCCTCACCCTTTCCCATAAAAAAGAAAAGGAGAACTAGAGATAAGGAGATAAGAGAAGTGAAGAGAAGAAAGACAAGAAAAGAAAGCGAGGAAAGAAACCTTTATTATTCATATAGGAAAAGAGTAAAAAATGAGTGTGACAAACTTTGAGAAGAGAGAAGACAACAAAGACAGGGGAGATAGCTATGAGAAGAGAGAGAAGAAACAAACAAATTAGGAGGCCAAGACAGAAAAAGAATTGTCCATTTATTTTCTATGAGCTTTGCCTAATACTGTTCTACATCAACAAAGCCTTTTTGTAGGCTTCATATAATCCAAAAACAAATTCAAGTTGCAAACACATATTACTCACTATGTAACAGCATCAGCTTATTTACAAAAAGTCCATCTATGACTAAAACAACTAATACTACTTCGATTGCCATGCCGACCTGCAATTAATATCTAGATGAACTTTCAACCTTAACAACCATTAAGCTGTGGATAGCTCAAACCTGTAAGTGGAACCTAGCTAATGCATTACAAAAAGTTCATCATACCGATAACATTAGAAGAGTAGACCTAAGTCAAGACTTCAACCAGAACACATACAAGAATATAAAAAAAAAAATTGATCTCCCCAAACTTTTTAATGGTGAAGTGAAATAGGAAGACACTAAGTTGTTGTAATATGCAAGGCATAAGAATCAAGATTTCACATGTAGTGCTGAAAAGCAACTTTTCTAATAGAAGGAAAGAATAAAAAATTCAAGCTTACATTAGCATGGTGTTCTAGCAAAACTTTTACAGCATCTTGCTGGCCATGACCAGCAGCCCAAATTAGCGCAGTACCAGCATCACTTTGCGAATTAACATCTACATCGTGGGAAAGTAAGAACCTCAGCAACTCAATATCTCCTGCAAACAAGGATGAATTATACTGAATGCGTATTGGGTAATAAACATATAAGAGCCCAAAATGAATACGGTGATGTGCGCTGTGGCTACTCAATAAGTAAGTGAGTAGTCACTATCATGGAAAATGATATTTCATAATTCCCATCCAGGTATAGTATGCAATTATACAATTTCCCACTTTTTTTAGGATTAAAAATCCAAGAAATTAAAATTGCAGCAAAAACTGAACAAACTGTGTATACTTGAAATAATCTACCACCTGCATATGTCAAAGAGATGTCATAATTCTTTATTTCATAGGGAGATTCACTACAACTGCTCCCAGAATAACAATGATATGTATTAGGCATCACAGGATACATCTTAAGCAGTGGCTTGTGCAGTCATTAAAGCTAAACATGATTCTATCTTCCACGTGTCTCAATTGTTATTTACGATTACACTAGCAATATTAACCTCCCTACTCTGAAGGAGAGAAAAATGTGTATATTTCTTAATATTTTTGCCTTTATTCATCCAATATATGGTTGGCTAAGAGGAAGCAAAGTACTACGAAAACTAATCTATTAGGTTATAGTTTCGTATTTTAATTGACACGCACTAATACAAGTATGTACTAGCCCATACGTCGAACCAAAATCACAAATTTTCTCCCACCCAAGATGGCACTAGTAACCCAAAAGAATAAGAAAAATATATGGCTCGTCAAAACCAGACCAAATACAGAATCATTTTCAATTCATCTAACAAGCGATCCAATATACCAGCTCCACGTGTGTTGTATTTTAGTGCCTATACTTTACACAGCTAGTCCCAAGCCCAATAATGGAGAAGGGATGCATTAGGTAGATCATAGCCGGTTCAACAAATAAAAACGCAAATACTAAGGCATTCCCCTAAAGTAATGAGTTGCACCCGAACCCCAGTGTTTTCAAATATGAGTGAGAGGCACCGCATTTTTGTCACCCAAATGCGGTGAAAAATATACAAGAGTTCTCACATTACTTTGGATGAACACAGGTAAAGAAATTAATCCAACATACTAAGTTTAGATTAGCAACTACAACAGTATCTGAGAATCAGTTTGTTTTTATGACGGGCAAATCAACAATCGAAGCTATAAACTTACTTCAAATACTAATGGTAAGTTATAAAAGAGAAAAATAATAAACTTCATATGGATTTTATAAACTTAGAGAAGGCATATGATAGAGTCCTTAGAAATATTTATAGAGGATTCTAAGAAAGGAAAAAATTACTCTTAGATGGCAGGAGAGTAATGAATTCCCAATCACTTTAGGCTTACATCAGGGTTTTGCTTTGAATCCATATCTTTTGCATTTCTTATGAATGAATAGACTACACATGTTCCAGATGAGCTCCCATAGTGTGCTATTTGTGGATAATATCATACTGGTTGACAAAAGTAAAAAATAATAATAATAAGCTAGAAATATGGTGAGAACCTCTAGAATCAAGAGGATTTAAGATTAGGAGGACTAAAACTGAGCATATGGAATATACCTTTAGTAAAAAGAAGAGGTCCAAATTGAGAAGTAGTAATAATTAAAAATCAAAAGATGGCGAAGAGTAAACATTTTAAATATTTAGGGTCTATTATTCTCAGAGAGTGAGATTGGTGATGATGTTACTCATAAAATTAATACATGATGGAATAAATAAATGCATGCATCCGTTGTATTATAGATAGAAACATATCCCTTAAGCTAAAAGGAAAATTCTATAGAAAAACCATAAGAGTCGCCATGCCTTATGATACTAAGTGTTGGTAACTAAGAAACAACATCTACAAAAATAAAGTGTAACAAACATGAGAATGTTACGATAAATGTGTGGTAAAATTAAGAAATATAGAATTAGGAATGATGAAAAAGCAAAGATAGCACTTATAGGAAATAAATTAAGGGAGCATCGACTTTGGCTGGTTTGGACACATTTATAAACAACCTACTACGACACTGGTAAGAAAGAGTGATATGATAGCTATTGACAACAAGAATATGGATAAAGGAAGAACAAAATTAACTTTAAACGAATAGTAAATAAAAAAATGGCAAAAGAGAATTCATATAACTGTCCCAGAAATGTTGAGTAAAGACTTTGTTGAATTGAATTAAATTGTATTAAATCAAAACCAAATTTTGGAATTGAACAACATAATTACCAACGGGAAACTAATGAAAATAAGTTTTTTGGTAGAATTAGGATGTTCAAAGTAAAGAATTCATTAAATAAAATGAAAATTGGAAAAGCTTTAGCAATGGATGGTGTACCAATTAAAATTTGGAAGTGTTTCAAAGATGTCAGGGTATTTTGGTTAACTAAATTATTTAATAAGATTATAAGAACTAAGAAGATGTCAAATAAGTGGAGGAAGAGTATTTTAGTACCTATGTATAAATACAAAGGGGACATTAAGAGTTGAAAATATAATTGAGGTATTAAATTAATGAGTCATACAATAAAACTTTGGAAGAGAGTGGTGGAGCAACGATTAAGGCTTGAAAAAACCGTATCTAAGAATCAATTTGGGTTTATGCAAGGCAGGTCAACAATGGAAACTACATACTCACTTATGAGACTAATTGAAAGATATAGAGAAAAAAGAAAGATATTCATTTAGTGTTTATAGACTTAGAGAAGGCATATGATAAGAGTTCCTAGGGACATATTATAACGGGTTTCAAAGACAAAGAAAGTTACAAATAGTTATATTGATATAATTTAGGAAATGTACGAGGGTGCAATGACCTTAGAACAACTGTAAGTAAAAGTAGTGAATTTTCAATCATGAAAGGTCTACATCAAGTTTTTGCTTCAAGTCTATATCTATTTCCCTTAAATATGGATGAATTGAAAAGACACATTCAAGATGAGATTCCATGGTGTATATTATTTGTTGATAGTAAAGTTTTGATTGATGAGACAAAAGTAGGAACTACAAATAAACTAGAAGTTTGGAGAATCAAAAGAATTTACAACAAGTAGAAATAAAACCAAATATATGGAATGTAGTTTTAGTAGTAGTAAAAATTCAAATAAGGATGTACTAAAGATAGAAGATGAAGAGGTACCCAAGAGAGAACACTTTTTGTATTTAGGGTCAATTATCTAAATGGACAGAGAGAATGAAGGCGATGTTAATGATAGAATTAAAATAGATTGGACGAAGTGGCGAAATATATCGGGTGCATTATGTGATCACCACATACCCCTTAGGTTAGAAAGTAAATTTTATAAGACAATCATTAGACCAGCAATGTTGCACGGTACAAAATGTTTGGCAATTAAGAAACAACACACTTAAAACTTAAGTATTGCAGAAATGAGAATGTTATAACGAATGTGTGGTAAACAAGAAATGATAGAATTACATTAAACCGTACAAGTAGCACCAATAAGAGATAAACTGAGAGAGAATCGACTTATTGGTTTGGACATGTTTATAGAAGACCTAGTAATGCCCAAGAGTGATTCAATACATATCGATGGTAATCCAAGAGGTGGAGGTGGAGGTAACTCTAAATGAAATAGCGCAAAAAAATATGATAACTTATGGTCTAACTAAAAATATGGCCCTTGTTAGAGCACAATGAAGAAATATGATTCATGTAACAGACCTCCAATAGTTGAAATTAAGTCTTTGTCGAGTTACTTGACAAGTTACTTTGAGAAGTGAACCAACATATAAGGGCTAAATTAATACCGAACCCAGCCACCCCATATCGGCCACCTCATCAAAAGAAAACAAAAAGCAAAAAGATGAAAGAAAAATAAAGTAGGAAAGAAAACATAGGTCAATGGGAGGGGCAAGATGTTCGCTTCTTTTGATTATGAAGCCAATGATGACCACAATACTGACAAAAAAATATTTTAGACTGCATACTTTTTTTTAATAAGCAATAGAAATATCTTCCTCAAAAGCAAGATCATAGAAATAGTAGACAACAAATCTGACTAAGTACCAAAAACATAAAATTGAAAATTACAAAAGGAACTAACCAAAATTAACCACCACTAAACCCGACCTCATTTTAATCATGCTTGATATAATTTCATATCTAAAAGAGGAAAGGCATGACATGAACCAATACTATATAACAGGCAAAGCATATGAAAAACCAAAAAGGAAATGGAAAGCAAAGAAATCCTACTGATGTCAGCTACATAAATCCAAGTATACTAAGATGCAAACTGCACCGACAGTATCACCATTATTCCATTGAGGCTTTTTGTATACTCTGATACAAGTAAAATAACAGATTCAATATGGGTGTTGAATGTAGAATGGTATACATACTACTACTTTTTTGTGACAGGAAATAAGTTGATTATATTAATGTAGAAGTAGTGAATCAGTAAATATGGAAGGGTGGACAAGATATCCAACCTAAAGTAAAAACAAAAAAGAAACAATACATAAAATAAATGAGTCATATGGTGCACTGCACTCCAATCTGCAAAAACGCAAAAGTTGAATCCCCTCAAAACCCTTAGTAACCAAAGCCCAAAACAATGCCAAAAAGTGAATGTGAACCCATAAGCTTCCATCAACTCCCATCAGTTGTCCAATATTTTGGCGTTCCCTTCCTTCCAAAGAACCACAACAGTAGTAAAGATTTCACAATTCTATAGAATCACCCCTTTATTATTTATTCCAAAACCCCTTAAATCAACAAACAAGGAAGATGTTCCAACCTTGGTTCCTACCACCACCATCTGTTTCTTACTAATTGAACTACTTTTTTAACTATAATTTACTAGGATTTTGCATATCACATGTATAATTGAGTGATCATTAAAGTAAATCATACACTTGGTCAGGAGCTAGGAAGCACGGATATGGACACGGTTATCGTATCCGATACAAAACGGATACAGGAATACGACAAAGTTCTAAAATATAGGACACGAGTACGGCAAGGATACAGCTAATTAAAATAATATTATATATTTTTTATACAAATAATATTAATAATAAGACCTAAAAATCCTTGAGTAGTTGGTTAATATTTTATAATTAGATAATGGGCTAATATTAAATTGGATAGTTGACTAATATGTTATAATTGAACAGTGGACTAACACCAAATTTGAATGTGGCCTTAGAACAAAGTGCACTGTGGGTGATAACTAATAAATGAATTATACCAACAAAAAAAAAGAAAAATATAAAAAAAAACTTGTATGTTCTTTTTTTTTTCGCCGGTATTGTCTCTGTTCAATCAAGGCGAGGGAAAGAGAGAGAAGAAAAAGAATCATTGGGCAGCCGACACCATCTCAGGAAGCTAGAGGAGAAAGGAAAATAAAAGGATGCAGATCCGATCATTGAAGCACATCGTTGAAGTAGATCCTTGACGGCAGATCGTTGAAGCTCGTCGAAGCAGATCATTAAAGGCAGATCGTCGAAGCAGATCCGGTATGTCCATTCGCCTCTTCTTCTCTACTCTCTGTCAAAAGTAGATTTGGCAAATTGTCGAAATTTTCTTTCTTTTTTTTCTTCTTTTTCTTCACTTATTTTCAGCCCTTATCCCCATATCCCTACGTATCTGAGCCGTGTCCGGCAACAAAAAATCTCTGCTCGCTGTTCAGGACACCTTTAGAAATGTCGGACACGTGTCCAGCTGTGTCCTACGCATATCTGTGTCGGACACGTGACACCGCCACGTCGACTTCCCGTCGAGTATCCGTGCTTCTTAGGTCAGGAGTCAAGCTTTTAATTTTCTCAATAATTGATACAGCTATCACTAGTATATGTGCCACCTTCTTTTTTCTTCGATTTACATGTGTTTGATTGTTGATCTTTAATTACAGATGATAGTGAAACCAATGTGGCAGCTTGTGTTTCTCCATGATCACAGAAAACCCGTCACAACATCTCATATTGAAGAAATCATCAAGCATGAAAAGAAGACAATGTCATTCATTATAATAGAACCACCAATATCTAAATATACAACTTCCTAAACATATAATGTTCTCTATAGACCATTATAATCTTGATATCTCATGTTCCATTGCTAGTTGTGTCCTATTCATCAAGAAATGGTAAAAAATAGATTGTATTTCCAACCATGATTACAATAAAGCTTATCTTTACAAGCTATTAATGTCACCGTGAAAAAAAAAACGTCAACATGCAAAAAAGGGGATAAAATCACATGTAACAATAAGCTTCTAGAAGTTCGTTGACCCCTAGCCTCTTATCAGAAGAATCTCCCCAAAAAGCCAAAAATTGTAATGTTAAGCCTTAACCGGCACAATCCCTGCCCACAGCATGCTGAACGCTCATCATTCATTCTCTATATATACTTTTTGCATGATAAATAACCAAACTCAACAAATCTCATAAAAGAAAAATTAAAGCCTCATTTAGCAAACCAAATGACTTCTCTTTAGCAAAGAAAAATTAAAGCCACATTTAGAAAAATAGTAGTCATTTCTTCCAAGAAAAGCCATAAAGGTGGAATTCGAGGTGTTGTCTATCCTTCACATCTGGAAAGAAACTACTTGAGGAGTATAATTACGTAATAGATTATTTCAAGAAAGGGGAAAATAAAACACCTATTCCCGCAGCATGGTGCAGAGCTGTGGCCCCCAGTTCACTGGGTATTTCAGGATCAGCACCGCACTCAATAAGGTATTTGGCAGTGGAAGTATGTCCTTGCCGAGCAGCATGAATAAGAGGAGTTTCACCTGTCAAGCAATGGAGATTCCAAAACATAACCAAAAGCAGGCTAAACGAAGCATCCATATCCTTCATTTATTAAGGGACTCCCCCCGCCCCGCCCCCCCAAAAAAAAATATATATATATATATATACACATCAAAAATGAAAAACCAAAATTATTTCTCGTTCTTATTATATGAGGATCATAAAACCACTAGATATCAACTGGTACAAGAATATCACATTAGGAGCAAGAATATCATCATAAAGCTGGGTGGAAAGCGGATTTAGTTAAAGACCATTGCTTAAAAGTTTAGCACAATCAGAAAACCAAGGCTGCCGACACTCTGTCAAAAGTCATAATATCATAATTCGATTAAATTAGACATGTAATCTGAAATTACATTCACATAATTCTCTAATCAATAAAGAGTTACACCAACTACTTGCCAAACTAATAAGTAAACCTCCAATTTTATTTTGTCTAGACACACAGCTATGCTTGGAGATCAGCTAGAACTAATAAATCAAAATGGTGATTAACAGTAGAATTATCCAATCGAAAAAACAGTAGGATTAGCCCCTTTCCCTGTTCTCACAAAAAACAACTCAGTTAAGGGGCCAACAGAAAGTAGCTTTTTTGGTTTAAGTAATAGAAAAGTAGATTGCACTCTTCCAACACAGATTTAATCACTTTGTTGTTATTGTATCTGTGAACTCGAATTGGTACTAATATGTTCACAAATCAAAACAAAATTAACATTTAATGTGTTTGTGCATGTGATATATGTATATGTATACACATATATAAGCTCAAATAATTATTAACATACTGAATAATACAAATACCATCTCTTCCATTTGTACCAACATTAAACTTCAACAGGGACCACGGTTCAGTGCTTAAAAGTCGGCCACTTTATATGATCAAGGATAGGTTGGCACCCAATTTAACTGGATCCATTAATGGTACTAAACTGGTGCAAATTTCATGTTCATAAATAAGCACACTGCTGTGGGTTTCAACATTAAAGCAGCCACTTTATATGATCAAGGACAAGGATAGGTTGGCACCCAATTTAACTGGATCCATTAATGGTACTAAACTGGTGCAAATTTCATGTTCATAAATAAGCATAGATAATTCATTAAGATATCGAATTTAATACCATCTTCGTCTTTTGTATCAACATCGAGCTTCAAGTCCTCCAGCAAGTACTTGCACACCTCAGTCTTGCCCTCTCTCGCAGCAAAATGAAGAGCCCCTCGCTTGTTAGCGTCCTTTACATCAGCCACCGTTTGCGCCAGCCCCCTCCCATCGTCCAGTTGCGACGCTAATTCTATACATACACACGCAGAGACACCCAATACAATCATAATAAAAGCACTTGAAAAACTAGCCAATTATTATCCGTTGAAGTTTAACAGATTTTCGAGCATACTCTTGAAGAGGTCAAGATTTCCGGTACGAGACGCATCGAGAAACTGTTGAACTTTTTGCCTCACTGAAAAATCAAAAGACAAATATATCAATCACAAAAGAATGACAGTAGTAATGCGAAATACTGTGATGTTTGTATTGTATCTGCACAAGGAGAAAGAAAGAAAACCAACCTGCAAGAGCATCAGAAGCATCAGCAGCCATTACAAAAGAGACAGAGACAGAGTGTGTAGGTGGGGGAACTCTTCTGAAACCCTAAAAGCCTCTGTTGAAGTCGTTGAGTTTCGTACTTACGCTTTGCAGAGAGAGACGGCAGTAGTCTTGCGTCGTCGGGTAACAGCAGTTTGAAGACAAAAGTCGGCGAGAAGTAAAGGGGGAGGAAAACTCTTCAATGACCGCTTGGGCTTTGTTTGGAGTCTGACACTCCGACGAGTCGGAGGAATCGGCTCAAAGACTCTCAATGTCCAGATCAAATTTTTAAATTTAATTATTTTTTTTAAATGCCTATAAATAGATATTAAATTCAAATCTTTTTATTTATGCTTTTCATATGAAAATCATATTTCTAATTGACTTAAATGAGAAAAGCTATAAATAGAATTTAAAAGCAATAAATGAATATAGTGCTGAGAAGTGCATAGAAATCCATATATAAGTTTTCTTTTATCTTTTAAAATAATTTATGTAAAATTGAATAAATTATCTATATAATAAAGTAGTTACTTGAAAAAATATTGATCTGATGGTCTTAAAATGAAATTTTCTCTCCCCTCAATTTTTTGAGTAAGACTTTCATTCATTTCACAATTATAAGACTTTATCTATCTTATAACTCTATCGCTCTCTATCTTATACTACACATTAATTAGGTCGTTATTTATGATTCTAATTAAAGATTATTTTTAAAAATTTTAAATAAACAAATGGACTTTAAATACAAATTTTGTAAGTCTTAACAAGTCAAATGACTATAATATTGGTCATATTTTATATTAAAATAAAAATACTATAATATTCGAATGGTATAATAGGTGAATAATATATATATAATGTAATTTATCTATATACTAAGGGTGCTAGCATTATTTGTCTTAAACTTTTTGCGACTCAAATTATTTTAAAATTATTGATCAAACGATCGAAATTTCTCCTCTAAATTTTATTTTACTCGATTATCAGTTCGAAGTGATTATAGTTAGGATTCGAATTGAGTTGAATTTAATTATCGAGTATAAAGTATATATTTTTACTTAAACTTAACTTTACTTGAATTTTATGAATATTTAAGTTGAAGTCAAATTGAAATTGATTGTAAAAGTAATAAAGAATAACCAAATAAAAAAAAAAGTTATGGCAACACAGTGAACAAGAATAGATAAGAATTAGTTTGCAGGTTAAAGATAGAAGTGTTAATTGAGTCAAACTTAAATTCAATTCTCGATTTGACGTAATTATGATTAAGACTTAAATTGAGCTGAATTTGATTATCGAGTATAAAATATACATTCCTACTTAAACTTAAAGGGTGGGGTTATTCCCACCCCCAAATCTTCATTATCACCCTATTTAATTTTTCATTATCACCCTATTTAATTTTTCATTATCAAACTACTAAATCTACCCTTTTTAAACTCACCACATGCTACATACCCCTCTTTTAAAAAGAAAAGAACAAAACAAGGAAAAAAAAAAGAAAGGAAGAAGCAAACCGAAACAAGAAGGGAAAAAAAATCAAGCAAAGATTAAAGGAACAAGTAAAACTACAAGATGCAAAATCGGACATAAAAAAAAGTATCAAGCACAAATACAAAATCGAACAAGAAAAAAAATAACAAGTATAGATGCAAAACCTAAACAAGATAAAAAAAAAATAACAAATAATCTGAAAGTATACACATATACACATACATATAAATTCTAAATAAAAAATCATTAAATTGACAGAGATATCAAAACATACCAAAAAATAGCGAAAATTCACATAACAAATAGGAAATCAAATATATAATTAAATTGAGAAGTAATATTAACTTATATCTCACTGAAAAAATTTATATTAAAGTATTTTTGTGAGTGCATGAGATGAAATAGAAAATAAAACCATAATTATGACAAAATATAATGTAAGTTTACTTATTAAATGGGGGTGTATGTAGCATGAAGTGGACTTAGTTAATAATGGGTGTGGGTATAGAAGGAGTGGACTTAATAGTTTGATAATAAGAAATTACATGGGGTGGAAATGAAGATTTGTGGGGTAGGAATAACCCTATCCAAACTTAAATTCGATTGAATTTTACAAATATTTAAGTTATATTTAAATGGAAACTAATTTTAATTTCTCAACAAATTTATTTACATCTACGAGAATTCACATGAAACTTTGGATGATTTTCTCACAAAAGTTACATGAACTCACATTAAAAAAATGGTATAGAGATAATGTTATGAACTTTAGATAGAAATCTACAAAAAAATAAATAGTTATATTTTTTTGAAATTTGAGATAAATTTTATTAAAAATGTTAAAATTGTGGATGTTTGATCAATAATAATTATATTTTCTCAAATTTTTGAATTAATATGTTGTAGTAGTTGTAGAGTGATTTTCGTTATACAAAAGTTTGATTATATATGTTCTGCATATAGGTTGAACAATATCAATTTAATCGTTGCATTGTTGAAATTGTATTATACATTGTCTTTATTTATGAAAAAATATTTACACTTTTTTACGAAACGTAATGCCTTCAGACACTAGTAATTACTAGTCTGTCTGTACTACTAATAAAAGCAATTTAACATGAAAATTTTTGATTTACTATTTTACCCTTATAAAAAATTACAAATGTCACTTTATCCTTCCACATTTAATTATTTAAATTACCATTCTTATGTATTTAAATTTTCAAATTACTCTACCATATCTTTTAATTATTTATTTTTTATGTATAAATATCAATTTCTATAAAAAAAAAATTGATTGACTGTATTATCTTTAAAAATATATACATTATTTAATTTTTAATAAAGTGTTCAAAAAACATTAAAACACTATCAATCTAATATTACTAAAAAAAGATAACTTTTCTATCGAAAAATTTAATCCTTCCATTTCTAAGATAAAAAATAATCATTTGTGTAGTTTTTAAAATCAATTTATGTTACATCAACATAATTTTTCAGTTACAATAAATTTATCAAACTATATTAAGATTTAATGTAAAAATAGATTTTATAGTGTATTTTTAATTAAAATTTTATTTTTTTGGAATTCTAACATGCTTTATAATATATAATATAGAATAATATATTAAATCTTATCACAATTGACCCAACTAATTATTAATTACAGCAAAGTGTCAACATGATTAATATATTGATAATTATTTTTATTTTATTTAATGAATTAGAATTGAAACCCTAATTAAATGAATTTTAAAAAATTAATTATCAAACATCACTAAAAAAATCATTCTCAATCCAAAAATTCTATAAAAAAAAATAGAATTTTAACTATTTTTTAAATCTCTTACTGTGAAAACAAAGAATCTTAGAAACATACAAAGTTTTTATAATTCTATAACGGTATACAAGCAATAATTTTTTTTTTTTGATAAATTTTAGAAAATGTTTAATACAAGTATACATATACCAAATACTTTTTATTAATTTTTGTGTACGAACTATTCACGTGCAACACACGTGGTGTATTTAAAAAAAACAAAATATGATCTTGGATGGCCCAATATGAATCTTGGGCATGGCAATTGGGCCATATAGCTTGAGAGAGAGAGAGTAAAAATGAGAAAACAAGTATAGTGAAAATTGGGGTTGAGTCTTCCTACATAGATTTATAATGATTTGAATCTGTCAAGAAAACTTATTTTGGAGTAAGTCCGTTTTTAATTTTATTAGTAAGGAGTTAAGTCCAATTTTTTTTTAATCTCAAAAATACCCTTAATAAATATCCTTAATAATGTTAATTTAGTTAGTTATGGAAAGTTGAAGACATTAGCTGCAAGGAGCTATATATGGAGGCCAATGATTGAATATGAAAATACTTGATTTATGATGGTAATTGTCAATTACAAGCTTTTCATAATACTTCAAATTCAAATTCTTAGTCATTATTTTGTCTATTATACATTTAAATAATCAACTTTCAAAATTTGAGGCTAATTTGAAAGAGATGAAGATTGAAGCTGGAGTACGAGCTCGATATTTTGAAAAAGTAACATAGACAGTGCACGCCAAGTACTTGATGGTAGCATAGTAACATCAGTTTAATAACATCACTTTCAAAATGTAATTTATTAACACATATTACTATTTTTTTCTCATGTTACTATTTTTTATTGAGCATGTTATTACTTTTTAAAAACCACTTTTTTGAATGTTGAAGAAATTATGGCTTCTTCATCTGGTTATGGGTTTGAATGTTACTATTTTTATTTTAATGTTCCATATTGCTATTTTTTTTGTGAAGCATGTTACTGTTTTTGTTAAGTATGTTTCTGTTTTTGTTAAAATATTATTATTTTTGTTGAACATGTTACTATTTTTGTTGAACATGTTACTATTGTTATTTGTTAAAAATATTAATATTGAATGTTACTATGTTTTGTGTTTAGATGGTATTATTTTTTGTGTTTAAATGATACTTTTTTTTTTGTATTTGAATGTTACTTTTTTTTATTTTTTATTTTTACTATATATATAGTGCTAACCTATATATAGATATAGATAGATACGAGGAGAAAAATTTAAATATTAGTCAAACGCTTAAAATTTTTGAGTTTTAATTTTTAATTTTACTTCACTTCTAAAGGGAAGGGATAGTCTAGTAAAATTGACAAAAAACAGACTTCATAACAAATAAGTTTCTTTAATGGACTTAAGTCCAAATAAGTCCATATAAGGGGACTGACCTTCAAATTTCCCAAAAATATATGGGGACAAACATTCTATTATAGGTCTTATTATTTGTGTAGGTAATTTTTTGGAATTTTTGGAGGCCAATTCCCCTTTGGATATTTTTTGGTTTTAACTTTATGCGAAAATATATAAGGACTATATGGGCACTTTGTGTTAAATTGACTAAACTAACCCTAACTCCCATTTTAACTCACATAAAACCATAATTTTGGTAACCGAGATGTGGATCATCAACAATTGCTTGCTCATTTGAAAAATGAAATACAAATCCCATATAAATATATTTAGAAAGTAAAACACCTAAATTTTAAAGTTTTTCATATTAAAACTCTTTGTCTTTCTCATATCTATCTATAGACACATACAAATGTGATCAAATTTAAACTAATTTAAATTCAAAATATCTTAATTCTATATTTTTCTTAGATTAAGACTATTTTTCTATCATATATATAACATTGATGTTACTGCCTTAAATATACACACATATACATGATTGACATAATTGGACAGTGACAAAAGATAGTAACTATCACACCCCAGTTTTCATAATCTCGAATTTTGAGGAGTGAAATAGATACAAATTCTTTATCAATATTACTTTTTCAACTCTTTGCAAAATTTTTAGTTTCAGAACAAATATTATAAAATTCCCAAATAAATTTTTCTCTCAGTCCATACACGTCTAAACAAGTTTGATTGTCGAACCAAAATTCTAAATGCTCTAAATTAATTCTAAAAAGATATAAAAAACGTAGGATGAGCACAATAAGCTCAATAGGTAAGTCATGGATCGAAATAAACATGGTTTCAAATTATAGTAATTTTGTCAATATCCAAAAAATTCACAAGTCGATACACAATAAAAATTATTCTTCATTGGGTATTTAAAATATGGTGCCACATTGGAGAACAAGTAACCAATCCTAAGAAATCGCAATGTCAATTCAATCATGTCAATCCATTTATGAACTTTCACCCTGGGATGACAGGTTCCCCTGTGTATCAGTTGGAACCCAAGCCTAAAGGTCATTGAGCCTCCAAGACCAATGAATGAACCCCTACAACCCAAGCCTAAAGGTCACTGAGTTCACTAAAATGGAGAATTGTGGGAATGATTTCTTGCAACGCAACGAAACTCGTCTAACAAGTTCTCGTCAAGTCTACGTGGACTTCTTTGTTAAGTCTGAGTGGTCGAGTGAATTTATGAACGAGCCATAAACAGAATTTGGTGGAGCCTTTGGAACTCGTATCTATAATTGTGAAGTGTAGTCTATGGAACGTAGGCTTCATTCATAGCGGAACTTATCTCTATTATATTATTCCCTTTGGTTTTGAGGCGAAACCCACTAAGTAGAGGCCAGGGCGGACAACAATTCAACTATATTGAGATTAGTCCTCTATTCTGACCCAATTCAATTGGAGGCTGGGAAAAGGCACTCTTGTAGAATACCTCACCTAAAACATATGATGACCCCCCAGTCCACTTCTATTTTCTCCTTTTTTCTTGTGGTGGAACTTGGCATTCACCCTTCTAGATGTGATTATTGCCAAAACAAAAAGAGGCATCTTGCATTTTTGCTTTCTCGCATAAAAACAAAGGAAGAGTCAAAGTATAATAGTCTTCGTCTCATATGGCGGCAGGGGACATGACCCTTCTATCTTTTCGTCAGTTAAGTGCTGGATGGGGAATGAATCAATTGGCTATGCCCCTGGACCTCCCAGTTTCCCTGTCATGTCCAAACGTAATTAGAGAAGACCTACCCAAGTGCCACCTTCTTTATCATAAAGGTGAATATCTCATACAATCGAAGGAAATAATACCAAAAGAAATGGAAAAGAAATCACAAAGGTGAAAAGACAAGCGCAGTCGGTGGTGGGGCATCCTTTTAAACCAAGGATGCATTAAGCCCAACTAGGCAAGCAAGTTTGTTTGGATAGGGTAACTAAAGGTCCGATGAAACGATAAGAACAACAGACACTGACAATTACTCTAAAACTACGAACGGATAGTGGGTAAATAAAATGACGACTTACTGCAAGGCCCCACACAAGAGTTTGTTGACCATATGAGGGATGACAGTACTGGTTGGGCGATGGCACAATACTCAGGACCCTCATATGAAAGCACATCGAGCTTCCTTGCACTATGTGGATTTGAATTTTGGATTTAAATAACATGATATAATATATATATATATATATATATATATATATATATATAAAGAGAGAGAGAGAGAGAGAGAGAGAGAATTTTAAAAAATTTACAAGTTTAAATTCAAAATTCAAACTCTCTCTCTCTCTCCCCCTATATATAGAGGAAATATAATGACAAATAACAATGACATATGGAAAAACTAGTGACACAAGGGAAATAAAAGTGACAAAAAACATTGACATAGGGGAAAAAACATTGACACAATAGAAAAAACAGTAATACGAGAAAAACAATGAAAAAAAAAACTATTGACATGTGAAAAACAAACAATGACATATGAAAAACAAACAATGACAAATGAAAAAAAAAAGTGATAAACATACCCGAATCTTGGAAATCATAAACAACACTGTGACAAAAAGAAAGGTCCAAAAAATAGTTCTGGGATATAGTGAAAGACCTCTATTTTTATTCAAATGCCAATTGAAAGAAAGCGGATGAGACGAAATGCTTTCCACAGACTCAACCAATTTGATCTAACTAAGTCATCATATGCTCTACACATCTTCAAAGTGTTGAGAAAAACCCAGGATTTGTATTGCTTAATTGGTTTACAGAAGACACTCATACTAATAGTTTGGCTTGAAAAATTTTGCAGCTATATTGGCCAATATGTGAATATGTAGGGGAGAAAGATCGAGTTTGAGAGAGAAAATAGGGGCAAGGAGAACGAGTTTGAGAGAGCAAATAGGGGGAGAAAGAAAGAGTAATGGTGCATCAATGGCTGATCGGAGAAAGAATTTTGAGAGTATCTTTTCAAAATTCAAACGGATTTTTAATCTCTTAATTTTGAAAATCTCTTATCTTTACTATTTATAAATATTAGCATGTGCGAAAAACCTTTGACTATTTTTTATGATGCACAAATTAGGCTGTGCACAATTAAGTATATGATGCAAGGTAATTAATGAGGCAATTAATAACAAAAGGTAGAGGTTGGGTGGTGGGCCTAGGTGACCAAATCACTGAAAGAGGCAACGGTGGCCGGAGAACTTTAATAATAAAGTAGTGGGTGAGAGAAAGAGAGAGAGAGCAAAGGAAAGCTTTGGGTGTGATGTATGAGAGATAATTATGTGAGATATATCCCTCATGTGTAGAGGTCTTACAATTTATAGGTATATTGTCCTAGTTGAGGCGATGATGTGAGGGTTAAGTTATTTGCCTCTTAGGGAGGATAGCTACCACTATGGATAAGTACAATTAAGGATAGATGTGATATTTGAGTAGTGGTTATCCCGATGACTGCTCCCCACGTGCATTGATCTTCTTGGGTCTTGTGAACTTTGGACTGGGCTGAGTCATGAGCTAGACTTGACCTGTCTTTT
>CAUOFW020005949.1:0-25538 GCA_963454935.2 Ilex paraguariensis
AAAGAGTGGAGGAGAATGAGTTGAAATGGTATACCCAAGTGGAGGTTCCTCTTGGTTTTGCCAACTAAGAGATTTAGTTATTCATGCTTAAAATAAAGACAATAATATGATGAGAAGACATTATAAAAAAATAAAGACTAAAACTAAGCATAAATGAATTGCATAAATTTAACTTCCGGATAACCACCTCTTACTAAAGATTGGATGAGAAACTACTCACTCTTCATAACTTTGTTAAAACTAGAAAAGTGAGTGATGTTCATCCCTCCAAGTAGAGGAGTTACAAGGTAACCCATTTTACACAAAGAGCCGATCTTCGACAAAGAATGAGTGAATCACGTTCCACCCTTCACGGCTTTGGTAAAGCTCTAGAAAAGTGGAAGAGTTTCACTCCTCTAAGGGAAGAAGGAAGCACAAGCAATGGAAGTAAAAGAAAGAAATAACACAATAAAAGAAAGTAATACTTAAAGTAAAAGAAAGCAATAAATTAAAAGGAAGCAAGAATACAATAAAAGAAAGTAATACTTAAATAAAGTTATAAGCAATAAGGAAAGCAATAATACTTTTGGAGGGTTTTCCACTACCAAAAGATGAATGTTTTACAAGTCCTAAGGGGTGGTATTTATAAGCAACAAAGGAGAGTGAAAGTCTTGCTAAGTGGCATGGAATCTTGTTAGGTGGGCTTGAAAGTCTTGTTAGGTGGCCTTGAATCTTGTTAGGTGGCTTTGAATTTTTGATCCCCCTTTGTTTTGAGCTTTGATAATTGGCACCCGAGTAGTTTGTAGCTTTGACGCACAAAATCCTGAAAAAAACAACAATTAATGTATTATCCTTTATTCACACACTAATTCTAATTTGATTTATTTTGACTAGTTTAACTTTATTCAACTAACACAATTTACCTATTAAATTATGTCTTAATTAGGGTTAATCACCCCCCAACCCCCAAAAAAAAATAATAAATAAATAAGGTAAGTCATAAAGAGTGTACAGTAACATATTATAGCACTTACCAAACAATGTTAAAGAATAAAAATCTACATAACTAACATTAGAAAATCGTGACATGCAGAATTGGGCATCACTCATAGTAGTGTTTACATTTAGTGTTATTTGTAAATCCTACATTTGTTTGGAAAAACATCAAAACAAGCCATTACAATTGCAATTACCTTTAAATGTGACATCAACCAATATTCTACAAACCATAAGATTAAAATCATAGTGACGGTGTTCATGTCAAGCCGTCAATCCAATGCTCTCTTGTGTTTCGATTACATCAAAACCTTTACTATTGGGTGGACCATGAATAGAACCAATGTCACTTTCTATCACCTGAGAATCCTACAAGATATAGACATATTCCAACCATTTGCTACTAACGGAAAAGAAATAAATAGTATCCATTTTTATTCATACCTTCATTCTTCTTTCTTCATTGGTATGATTTTCATGAGATGTCATCCTCTTCTTCTTTTTTTTCCTTTCTAACAAATTTTTTCATTTTTGGTTGCTTCCTTTTGAATGATGCATGGCCTTTGCTTCGAACCGCTAATGGAGCGAGTACATTTTGGTTCTCCTTTATTATATCATTAACTCCCCTACAAGAGATCCAACAACCAATTGAGTTTGGAGTTTGTTTATAATTTCCACAAAAACCTCCATTTATTTATATGTAGACTTTTGGTATTGTGTATGGTCCTAAACTAAATACATATACCAACTGTATATTTTTAATACCGTCTACTTATACTATTAAGCCTATTTTAATACCACCTAATCAAAAAATATTATAATTCAAGTTTACTGTTTTGCCCCCAAACTGTACAGTACACACCACACGTCTATTTATCAGATAACGTCTCTGGCTCACCAATCCATTCGTCCGGAATATCTTCCTGGCTTACCAGAGAACATTTTCGTAATCTACCCATCACCAACATAGGTACATCGTTGCTATTTAAACTTTGTATTTTTTTAATCTCTTTCTTTTGGATCCATTCGGCAACCCTGTAGACAATCTAGTTTACCGTGTGTACAAATGGTGAACAAATTGTTTCTCGGCAACGATTGTAGATAATTTCAACAAAAGAATCAGACCGACTCTCTCTCTCAATAATTGATATTGAAGTTTGATCCAATCAACCACTAAAAGCTGACCTCAAAATGTTCCAACCACGCATAAGTGTGAAGGATTGAATCTTGTAATAGATTTCATATAGAAGAGTGTGCGGGATAGTTTTCGCACAATAAATAAATGAATGAAAACAAATCTCTTTCTTGGTGAATTTGTATTTATCTCGAAAGCCGACGATCCCATGACAAAAAGGGGTCAAAGGGGACTTAAGAAGTGGTGATGAATTGTTTTAGGGACTGTCCGATCAATTCAGGCGAGCCGTAGGCGATTCCTAGCACAAAAAGAAGGGTTAGAGGGGTTCCGGAGTATTTTTCGTGTATTTCCTCCGACGGTCTAGTCAATTCTGTGAATTTTTTGTATCCCGGGACGTAGTCAAGGAGGAGATGTGCTGCTTGGCCAAGGCCCCGGTTTGTCACCAAGGAATAGGCGAAAAAAGAATGAGGTTTGTTTTCTTTGATAAAGTATAGTAGTTGTTGTAGTAGTAATACCACTATACCAACAATGATAAACTTTTATCGTAGTGAAACAGAAACTGCTTGTCACATAGCGAGAGAGAGAGAGAGAGAGAGAGAGAGAGAGAGAGAGAGAGAGAGAGAGAGAATTCAAACCTAGACAAAGATTCTGATCAGTGCTAGAGGCAAAACAACGTGAGAAGTCCTCCACCTTGTTGACTTATTAATTTGTGTATTCTTGTAATTCTCAAACTTTGATTGACTGCTTGTAAATAATTGTTTATAGGATGATTGGTAAGAATTCATTCTCATAATAGATATGTTCTTGTCCTTGTTGTTGCAATTTGAACAATCACAGAATAATAGGGCCAGAATTACACGTGAGACATGACAGACAAATAGGAACATTTCTAAGACTGTCTCCTCCTTGTACACTTGAACAAACCTTAACTAGATTTTGCAGTTGGAGCAACAATTGTCTTTGAACTACTAGATCACAACACAAAAATAACATCATTTTTCTCACAAACTGAAAGCAACTTGAGCAATATACTTCGAATTTTGACTAGCAACGGCTATACCAAATGCAAGCCTTTGCTCATCGAAGTCTGTAAATTCCACTTTGTTTATCTATCTCATGGTTTTGGGCGCACTACAAAAAGTCGAAACGTAGGCCTCGGCCTCAACGGTGGAATAGCAACTGTTAAACCAAATTGTGCAGTCCAAACTTTGCTTTTTGTTTTCGAATAATATTTAGGTCACTTATAGGTTTCATATCTTAAAACAAACTCTTGGAATAAGGTGCTTCCCTTTCACGTGGTTGATATAAAATGTTGAGGTAAAGTCACACAACATTTATGCTCCGTTAGTGGGAAGGATAAAAAGTAAGAGAGATATATTTTGTATCCTTTAAGGATAGAAAGTATGAATGATACACTTTTTTTCTTTGTATTTGGTTGGATGAATGGAAAATAAAAGTGATTAATTTTTTTTTTAATTTTTTTTAGTGCTGATTAAGATTATGAGTGACAATCGAGCCGTGTCGTGTCAGATTTGTGTTGAGTTATAAAATTATGAGTCTTTTATATTTTTTGTTCACATGTCAAGTCATTTTCAAGTTCATATCGAGTTATAATCAAGTTCGTGTCATAAAATTCGTGTCAAGTTCGAGTCCTGTCATCGTGTTAAATCAAAAATTTTTACCTTTAGTTAAGAAGAAAAATATATTTTTTTAATTTAAAATTTTAATTTTAATTTTTTATATTATTTTTTAAAATTTTTAATTTTTAATTTATTTTTAAATTTATATATCTATATATATATATATATATATATATATATATATATATATATATATATATATATATATATATATATATATATATATATATATATACACGTACTTTATTATTGTATTTTTATATGAAATTAATGTATACATAATATATAGACAAATAAAATATATCTCAACACAAATAATTAATTTTTCATCCAATTTCCTTCCGATTTTGAAGGGATTGATTTTAGTGAATTGAAAAGAAAGTTAATTCATCAACTTTTTCATTCTTCTTTTTTTTTTTTTCTTATCAAACATGATATTTTATTTATTTTTTTAATTTTTAATCTTTTTTATTTTTTCGTCGTACAAAAGAGAACATTTGTTTTCTGCGACCCGTGTGGCATAAATTATAGTCACCAAGAATTTTAACCTCTCTTTCAATGGCCATAATGAACTAATCAGTAAATGAACTCTCAAGGACCCCACTGTTGCCAAAAACCACGTGGATTCATCTTCCCTTTAAAAATGGTCAACCATTTTCACAATAAAATGATCACGTCATCATGACTTCGACATGCTAATGGAGGCTTGACGTAATCAGATCTGACAAAATCAAAACATCAACAGGGACCCACTCAAATAATAAAAAAAAGTTCAAAATTTATATTTTAACGATAAAATGGCCAAATCAGGATAAATCAACGTGAATTTAGTGAGTTTATGTATAGTCTTAACAAGTTTGGGTAGTTAACGAGTTAACTTGGTAGACCCGTAAAATAAATGAATCAGTTTTGCGTTTAATCTATAAATTCGTTTTAACTCGTTAACATGTTAACAGTGGTACTATAATTGTTTTTAAAAAAAGTTCGGTCTCTAAGCATCTGCCTCATCTCGCACCCCTCATTTCTTATACTCATTCAAATTTAGTAGTCATTTAATGTTTATTTTTTGTCTTTATTTTTTTGTTTAGCCATGATTTATTGTTATAGCAAACAAGTTAAATATGTGTGATGTGTAACAAGTTGATGATTTTCGTGTGTATTCAAAATATTTTAACCTATTCTCTTATTTAGCTGGTGACACATGAGTTGTATCAGGTAACCCCGTCTAATAAATGATTCATGTATAAATGTGATAGCTGGACTCGTTTATATAAACGAATAGAATATGAATTGAGGGTTTTTTTGACACAAACTCATTTCTCCCGACATAAAACCGTTCCCCTCGACACGATTGTGAGGCCTGGTCCTGATTTTGTAAAAGGCTAATACACTTTTATCCCAAAAATCTGCATATTTGTTAATTTCATACCTAAAATATCAAATTTGTTTTTTTAAATTTTATCTTTAAAATATTCAATTAACATGTATTTCAGCAAATTGACATCATGTTAACCCCCAAATTCATCCAATTAACATTCAACTTATAAAATCAATATTCAATATTATCCAATTAACACTCAATTCATTAAATTAACATCTAAAATCATCCAATAAATATTCAATTTATCAAATAAACATCAAAGTAACATGCAATTTTTTCAAATTAATTATCAATTCATTAAATTAACATCAAATTAACATTTAATTTTATCTAATAAATATTCAATTCATCAAATTAACATTTAAATTCAACTAATTAATATTAAATTTATCAAATTAACATTTAATTTCATCCTATTATCACCCCAATTAATCAAATTAATATAAAATTAACATTCAATTTCGTCTAATAAACATTTCATTCATCAAATTAATATTTAAATTCAACTAGTTAAAATTAAATTCATCAAATTAGCATTCAACTTCATCCAATTAATATTCAATTCATAAAATAAATAACAAATAAACATTCATTTCATCTAATTTATTCAAATTCATCCAATTAACACTCTTTTCATCAAATTTATATCCAAAATCAACCAATAAAAATTCAATTTATCAAATCAATACTAGAGTAACAGACAATTTCATTCAATTATTATTTAATTCATCAAAATAACACTCAATTTATCAAATTAATATTCAATTTCATCTAATAAACATTAAATATATCAAATTAACATTCAATTTCATCCAATTAATATTTAATTAAAAAATTTTGCATAAAATTAAAATTCAATTTATCCAATTTATTTTCAAATTCATCCAATTAACATTCAATTCATGAAATTATTATCCAATAAGATTCAATTTACCAAATCAAAATCAAAGTAACATACAATTTTCTCCAAATAATACTTTAATTCATCAAATTAATATTCAATTCATTAAATTAACATCCAATAAACATTCAATTCATCAAATTGAATCTTTATTGGATGCAATCACATATTACTTTGGCTTTAATTTTATAAATTGAATATTTATTAGCATTCAATTTCATCCAATTAATATTTAATTCATCAATTTATCAAACGAATATTAAATTTCATCTAATAAACTTTCAATTCATCAAATTAACATTCAATTTCATCCAATTAATATTAAATTAAAAAATTAGCTTCAAATTAACATTCAATTTATTCAATTTATTTTGAAATTCATCCAATTAACACTTAATTCATGAAATTAACATCCAAATTCATCTAATAAGATTCAATTTATAAAATCAATATCAAAGTAACATGCAATGAATCAATGGAGGTGGCCTTATTCAATTCCAAGAAACGGAGAGAATTAACAGAGATTAAAGTTTCAAATGCCCCCAATAGGCTGGGCAGGCACTGGGTGTGGAGTTATGTGCTTGGAAAGTGCAACATTTCCTGGCAACAGGTCCCATGGAATGGTTTCATCTTGCAAGAAGCTACGGATTGGAAGGGAAGAAGCCTACCAAAAGTGATTATGAAATTGTTCAGCATCTACAGTTTATTCTTTATGAAGAGAAAGAAATCATTGGTTTAATACAATTGGTAATTAAACCAGTGAAGTAGACAAGATTGTACTCCTACAATTGGTTTAATTACAAAAAACAAAAAAAAAAAAAAACTTTTACCACAGAGAAACAAAAACAGAGAGAGAGAGACTGCACGCCTGGATAGAGATTCTGAGAGCTACAGAGGGTCTCTTGAACTGAAATGTTGAAGACAAACAAGAAGATATATGTATACAGAGGTTGGATAGTGGTGTAGAAACAGGGGAGTGAGATGTGAATAAATGGCCGGCTTGTTTATCACTCTCTACTACCTTAAGATTTGTTTGACCTTGAGGAGAAGAAGAAACTCGCCTACTTATTCATGATTTATAAATAAAAAAACTCGTGGAATCTACGACTAGATAACTGCCGTTTTATGTGCCGTCATAGGATAGCAGCCACCCTTGATCAGTCGCAAGGTACCTTCTGGAAGTTGGCTAGATTTTAAACATAGTCATTAGGTGAAAATTATAGTTGAACCATCCTACATGAGAGAAACCACAGTATAAGTGCAAATTATAGTTGAAAATTATAAGTGATGACAAACCAAAGTCATTAGTATGAATCTCCTTTTTATATTGGAGATAAGATGATTTAAGCATTTGCACGTACCAAGAAAACAAAACAAAGATAGAAGAATAAAATATGAGCAATACAATAGAGACTTAAATCGGAAATTTAATTTAATGTAATTATTGGATTAGTTGTGTGTTTTAATATTATGTGAAACTCACTTCTAATCTAATGTTTGTATTGAATTAAACCCTTAAATTAGGTCCAAATTATATTTTTCTATAATATTAAAACATTAGTCACTTAATTGGCATTTACTTGGCTAAAACAATTTATAATTGACAATAATAAATTTAGTAATAAATTGTGACTTGATGAATTTAATCTAACATTTTCCCATAATATCTTAACTAAACACCACCTAAAAATCTGTATGGATGATAGCTATAGTTAAAAGAAAAAGATATGATATCGATAAATAACTTGTTTAAGACGATAATATTATTAAATTATTGACATTGATGACTAAAGTAGTTATAGACTGAGACTTTGAGAAGCTGTGATGTTGGTAATACCCTTATTCTTTTTGGCCTTATATGTGCAGTAGTAGGTAGTCACAAAACCGGCCATTTGATACATGTTATTGCAAGAAAACTGTCATCCTTGACAGGTCCTTGTCAGGAATTAGAACGTTGGTAGAGGATTGTACTATGATTTATGAATTTTAAATTCTAAAGATGCCAAGATGTGGTGATTATCATTTACTGTCCATTTCAAAAATGTCAAATCACTACGACTTTTAAATTTCATTTAGTTCACATTTTCATTTGAACTTGTGCAATTTTACAATGCATATAATGTCCGTGAGTGGTCAACTAACTACTTTCAATTAAAGTATGTACACGACAAAGATTTTTGAATTAAATAATTTATAATTATTAATTATAAAAATAATAAAAAAGTATATACATGACAAAGATTAATTGAAAATTAAAATTAAGGTACCAAAAAAATACTTTTCAATACCGTAATACTTTCCCCAATTTTTGGGAGAATTCAAAGCAAAGGCATGCCATGCCGCCTTACTTTGAGTGGGAATGATAAGCCGGATAAGTAAGGACGGAGGCATGTTTGGGCTATGGGGGGCCGAAGCCCATAGTTAAAAAAAAAAAATTATCACTTTCATACAAGGCTACCAACCCACTAAAAACATTTCATCTAACCCAACCCAGCCCACTAAAACCATGCTAATGACTACCTGCAAATTCCCCAAAATCAGTCTCTTCTCTTTCTCTCAAACGATTCTCTCTCAGTCATTTCCTCCAAAATCATGTCTGTCTCTCTGTCTCTGTTTGTTTGATTTTGCTCTCCGTTCAAATGCCGCCCACAAGCTATTTGATCAAATGCCCCTGAATCACACACATATTTGTTTTTTAGGCAGCTGTTCGAATCAAATGTCGTCCACAAGTTGTTCCGTTGTTATCAGCCTGTGCCGCTGTTGTCTTCATTATTGGTGTTACAATGGGAAAGAAATGGTTGAGGATTGAAGGCGAAAAAAGCAAGTAACAGGATTTTGATTGCATGATTTAGTGGACACTCATTCTAATGATGAACCTCTTTATTTGTGGCTTTATTAGTTCCTTGGGGCATTTTTATATAGTAGTGCTAATTCCATATTGTTTGAGTGATTTTTTTTTTGTGTGGCTGAATCAACTTTAATAAAGTTGGTAAATATATGGGTAGAGAGCTCTCTATTTTTTGTGTGGCAGAATAGTAAGTGTGAAAGTGACGGAGCTAATCAACAATTCAATGAGTAAGTTTCAAGATAGGGTCAGCTTGTAAAAATATTGTCATTTGGGGGTTAGGAACAAGTGATTTTTAGTCAGTGAAATGGCTAAAAACATGATGAAAAATATACCTCAGATATTGACATATGAGTATATATAAAAAAAATGTTTAGTTTAGCCCGGGATAAACAAAAATCATGACTCCGCCCTTACGGATAAGTCTGTTGTACCCACAAATATCGAAGTTGATTGGGAATTAAAAATTTTAATTTTGATTATTTTGTAATTATTAATTACTAAATTCATAAGATAATATAAATAATGAAATAAATAATTTATACTTTTTAAAATCTATTAGATGAAAAGTAAAGTTATGACATTAAGAAGTTACTTTTTGATATTGTAGGAGAATTTTCAATATTGACTCAAATTTTTATTCAAATTTAAATTATTATTTTAGTAAAAAATTAAATTTTATACGAAAGACTGCAATATTAAAATTCACGATTTATGTTAGATTTGCGGTTTATTGACAAATGCAAGGCTCTCAACTATCTCACATGCTCGTCGGCTCGAAAAAATGCGTATGGTCAATACAAATTTAATTTTTATACTGCTTTAATAGATGCCATACCCCCCCCCCCCCCCAAAAAAACAAAAAAAAAATATCTCACCAAAACTCACTTCTCACATGATTCCATTGCACGAGCAATTTTGCCACCTCTTCCCTCTCTGTCTCTCTATATATATATAGATTTGATTTTGATTTTGATTATCTTTCTCTCTTCTCCTATGTTCCATCTCTTTCAAACCTTTTCCCTCTTTCACCAATGACAGCCAAAGCCACCCCCAAAGGGCCCAAAACTTTCCTACTGTGAACACCAATGGACTGCAACATGGTTGTGTGACCGTGAATTAGATCAATGGATTTCATTTTGCCACGGTTTTCTTTTTCAACTAGCCTACATGTAGAAATCGAAGTGGTTGTCTTTTCTAAAGAAAGGAAAGGACATGCGCCTGCATACTAGAAAGAAAAACATGAGAACCATGGATAATGCTATGTTTATTAAAAGTTTTACTAAAAAGTGATTTTATCAAATGAATTAACAACTTTATATCCAATCAAAAATATTTTAATTAGTTATTTGGTGAGTTCAAGAGTGATTTGGAGTTGCCAACTCATTTAATAAAAATATTTTTTGATAAAAATTTTGATATGCATAGCATTTTCACGAGAAACACTATACACCGAGTGTACTACTTTGGTATCATAACCGAAAGGGGTTGTGATTTTTTGATTTATTTATAATTATAAATTACAAAAATAATAAAACATATCAAAATAATAAAATATAAAAATATTGTACATGTTATTTTATTTTGATTAGTGAAAAATAAAAATAAAAACTATACCGAAAAATCAATTATTGTCAGTGAAATATCTAAAAACATGATGAAAAATATACCTCAGATATTGACATATGAGTATATATAAAAAAAAATGTTTAGTTTAGCCCGGGATAAACAAAAATCATGACTCCGCCCTTACGGATAAGTCTGTTGTACCCACAAATATCGAAGTTGATTGGGAATTAAAAATTTTAATTTTGATTATTTTGTAATTATTAATTACTAAATTCATAAGATAATATAAATAATGAAATAAATAATTTATACTTTTTAAAATCTATTAGATGAAAAGTAAAGTTATGACATTAAGAAGTTACTTTTTGATATTGTAGGAGAATTTTCAATATTGACTCAAATTTTTATTCAAATTTAAATTATTATTTTAGTAAAAAATTAAATTTTATACGAAAGACTGCAATATTAAAATTCACGATTTATGTTAGATTTGCGGTTTATTGACAAATGCAAGGCTCTCAACTATCTCACATACTCGTCGGCTCGAAAAAATGCGTATGGTCAATACAAATTTAATTTTTATACTGCTTTAATAGATGCCATACCCCCCCCCCCCCCCCCCCCCAAAACAAAAAAAAAATATCTCACTAAAACTCACTTCTCACATGATTCCATTGCACGAGCAATTTTGCCACCTCTTCCCTCTCTGTCTCTATATATATATATAGATTTGATTTGATTTTGATTATCTTTCTCTCTTCTCCTATGTTCCATCTCTTTCAAACCTTTTCCCTCTTTCACCAATGACAGCCAAAGCCACCCCCAAAGGGCCCAAAACTTTCCTACTGTGAACACCAATGGACTGCAACATGGTTGTGTGACCGTGAATTAGATCAATGGATTTCATTTTGCCACGGTTTTCTTTTTCAACTAGCCTACATGTAGAAATCGAAGTGGTTGTCTTTTCTAAAGAAAGGAAAGGACATGCGCCTGCATACTAAAAAGAAAAACATGAGAACCATGGATAATGCTATGTTTATTAAAAGTTTTACTAAAAAGTGATTTTATCAAATGAATTAACAACTTTATATCCAATCAAAAATATTTTAATTAGTTATTTGGTGAGTTCAAGAGTGATTTGGAGTTGCCAACTCATTTAATAAAAATATTTTTTGATAAAAATTTTGATATGCATAGCATTTTCACGAGAAACACTATACACCGAGTGTACTACTTTGGTATCATAACCGAAAGGGGTTGTGATTTTTTGATTTATTTATAATTATAAATTACAAAAATAATAAAACATATCAAAATAATAAAATATAAAAATATTGTACATGTTATTTTATTTTGATTAGTGAAAAATAAAAATAAAAACTATACCGAAAAATCAATTATTGTCAGTGAAATATCTAAAAACATGATGAAAAATATACCTCAGATATTGACATATGAGTATATATAAAAAAAAATGTTTAGTTTAGCCCGGGATAAACAAAAATCATGACTCCGCCCTTACGGATAAGTCTGTTGTACCCACAAATATCGAAGTTGATTGGGAATTAAAAATTTTAATTTTGATTATTTTGTAATTATTAATTACTAAATTCATAAGATAATATAAATAATGAAATAAATAATTTATACTTTTTAAAATCTATTAGATGAAAAGTAAAGTTATGACATTAAGAAGTTACTTTTTGATATTGTAGGAGAATTTTCAATATTGACTCAAATTTTTATTCAAATTTAAATTATTATTTTAGTAAAAAATTAAATTTTATACGAAAGACTGCAATATTAAAATTCACGATTTATGTTAGATTTGCGGTTTATTGACAAATGCAAGGCTTTCAACTATCTCACATACTCGTCGGCTCGAAAAAATGCGTATGGTCAATACAAATTTAATTTTTATACTGCTTTAATAGATGCCATACCCCCCCCCCCCCCCCAAAACAAAAAAAAAATATCTCACTAAAACTCACTTCTCACATGATTCCATTGCACGAGCAATTTTGCCACCTCTTCCCTCTCTGTCTCTATATATATATATAGATTTGATTTGATTTTGATTATCTTTCTCTCTTCTCCTATGTTCCATCTCTTTCAAACCTTTTCCCTCTTTCACCAATGACAGCCAAAGCCACCCCCAAAGGGCCCAAAACTTTCCTACTGTGAACACCAATGGACTGCAACATGGTTGTGTGACCGTGAATTAGATCAATGGATTTCATTTTGCCACGGTTTTCTTTTTCAACTAGCCTACATGTAGAAATCGAAGTGGTTGTCTTTTCTAAAGAAAGGAAAGGACATGCGCCTGCATACTAAAAAGAAAAACATGAGAACCATGGATAATGCTATGTTTATTAAAAGTTTTACTAAAAAGTGATTTTATCAAATGAATTAACAACTTTATATCCAATCAAAAATATTTTAATTAGTTATTTGGTGAGTTCAAGAGTGATTTGGAGTTACCAACTCATTTAATAAAAATATTTTTTGATAAATATTTTGATATGCATAGCATTTTCACGAGAAACACTATACACCGAGTGTACTATTTTGGTATCATAACCGAAAGGGGTTGTGATTTTTTGATTTATTTATAATTATAAATTACAAAAATAATAAAACATATCAAAATAATAAAATATAAAAATATTGTACATGTTATTTTATTTTGATTATTGAAAAATAAAAATAAAAACTATACCGAAAAATCAATTATTTTTTCATAAAATATTTGGATCCAAATTTGAGACATTACACCCCCTCGGCAAATACTTGTTCCTTCAATTAAATGCAAAAAGAGGTGTTATAAACATGGAAGCAGGGTTGTATATTATATTATTAGTAGATCCAAATTTGGGTGCCGTCATCTGAAAACTAATATTATTTTTGAAAGTAGATCCACTAGACCTTTGAAAGTAGATCCACGTGGTTGAAAATCCATAACATTATTCTTTGTTGACTCGCTGGATATGAGCCTCACCATCAGTGACGGAGACTCGCAGGTCCCACATGAATGAAGAAACATCAATTCAATCACGACAAAACAGAAAACGTTGATGTTTGGTTGCTGAGAAAGAGTAGAAAAAGAGCACAAATTAGACCATAGATCTTTGAAATATTCATATTTTGGTCGGCAGTATTCACTCACAGAAGAGTTTAACTTCAAAAACATCACACACAAGAATCTTAAACTAAAACATGTACACAACGAAATTGAATCTTCAATCCGTACGTGCATTGGATTCATTATTTTTCCAAGAAACACATAATACAATAACAACAACAATTACAACTATTAACACTCAACTATAAAATTTTATACTGTGGAACTTATAATCTTTCCCAGATTATGTGTCCATGGAGTTCCACGCCCGCGTGCACCACATAATGATTCCCATTTCCTGAGCGATAAATCCTTAGAAACTCCCCGGCTCGAAGATTATTTGCCACTGCAAAGGCACGCCATTGGCGCGTTAGAGAACGTCTCCCATCTGCCCTTTCTGATGCTATGAATTCATATATGTTTCCTTCTTGGTCAATTACACGCATGACCGCATTTCCAATCGGCAAAAAACGTGCCCGGTTGGGTATTTCCAGGTTGCGAGCGACATCTGTAGCTGTGAGCAGTTTTGTAAAGCACTCTTGGAGATCCATTTCTTCAAAAAAAGAAAAGAAGAATCATTAAGTCATTACGGAATAAGCAATAAGAGAAAGGTCTATGCAATAATACAAGGCAATCAATGGTGGTGACCTTATTCAATTGCAAGAAACAGAGAGAATTAACAGAGATTAAAGCTTCAAATGCCCCCAGTATGCTGGGCAGGCACTGGGTCTGGAGTTATGTGCTTAGAAAGTGCAATATTTCCTGGCAACAGGTTCCATGGAATGGTTTTATCTTGCAAGAAGCTACAGATTGGAAGGGAAGAAGCCTACCAAAAGTAATTAGGAAATTGTGCAGCATCTACAGTTTATTCTTTATGGAGAGAAAGAAATCATTGGTTTAATACAATTGGTAATTAAACCAATGAAGTAGACAAGATTGTACTCCTACAATTCGTTTAATAACTTTAATTACAAAAAAAAAAAAATTACCACAGAGAAACAAAAACAGAGAGAGAGAGAGAGAGAGAGAGAGAGTGCACACCTGGATAGAGATTCTGGGAGCTAGAGAGGGTCTGTTGAACTGAAATGTTGAAGACAAACACCAAGATTTATGGATACAGGGGTTGGATAGTGGTGTAGAGACAGGAGAGTGAGATGTGAATAAATGACTGGCTTATCACTTTATGCTAGCTTAAGATTTGTCAAACTAAGGTTCACTTAATGCTAGCTTAAGATTTGTCAAACTAAGGTTAAAAAAAAAAGTAGAAGAAGAAGAAACTTGCCCAATCAAGAGCAATGAAGTGAGGAAGCGATCCAAATACGTTGGTTGTCACCAGTTATGCAAACAAAGAGTATTGTATACAGGACCACATAAATCTCATGGGACCGACTTTGTCCATGATTTATAAATAAAAAAAAACGCTAGGAATCTAGCCAAAAAAAGCTAGAGCTAGAAAATATACTACAACTGTTATCAGAGAGAAACAAAAACTGTCAGAGAGAGAGAGAGAGAGAGAGTTCAGACCTGAGAGCTTGAGAGGTAACTTCTGATCTAAACTGAGAGTCTGTATTTCCCAAGGATGGCAAGACGGAAATGAATAGAGAGAATTGTAACTTGAGAATGAGAGGGGAAGGAATGATTTCCTTGAGCCTTAGAACCGATATTTATACCTGTTTGAACCCACTCAACTACCATTTTTCGAAAAAGAAGATCTTTTCAAAGTAGAGATGCTTATCGTTTCTTAGTGGTTTGTTTCTTTGATGGTATCAAAAAGTGTAGAATTGCTCAGAGTTTCTTAGTGGTTAGTTTCTTTGATGGTCCCATTGATCTTTTATAATTGCTTTCTTAGTGGGTATTGGATCAAAAAAAAAAAATTTCCTTCTGGGTCCCATTGATCAAAAAGAGTGGAAATGCTCAGAGTTAGCTAAGCACGTGGCAAGGGAAAATATTGCATTAGCTGGATATGACCCTAAAACACGGGTAACTAAGGCCCTGAGATACCCAAGTATTCTTGAAAGTAGAATTATTAAGGTTGACTTATAATTTTTCATATCCAAGTTCTTTTTTTTTTGAATTTCAGCAATCCTAACCTTTCGAACCAGACTAATGTTAGACCCACGCGCAAAATTGACTCTCCACGCATAGGGGGTAAATCTAGGACCAATAACCTTAAAGAGCGTTTGTACCTAGTAAGTTTTGAACCTTGACCGATATCAAATGAAAGTATTTATCAAGTGACCCTTGACCCTTGAACCACTGGGCTAACCTCTTGTGATTTTTCAAATCCAAGTTACTATTCAAAGAAATTATAATAATAATCGATCAAGACATTTGTGATATATAATGATATTTCTGATTAATCATAAAAACCCTCAATTAAGTATTATAATTTCACCAAATCAAATATTAAAATTTTTAATGTGGTACCAAATTTTTTTAAGAGTTATGCATACTTCTGTCCTAAGTACTAAGTGGGTTACTAGATTTATTATTCGTTCAATCTAATTTGTGCTTTAAGATAATCTAACTGTTTTTATGGGAAATGTTACATAACTCATGAAACCAAAAGTTAAAACTCAAATACATATTATTTTTTTAGATGAGCATTGAGTGAGTGGGTCTATTGAAAAAATTAATGAGATCTAATCATCTAAGATATGATATGTTTGTAAATTATTATTTTAAAATTTTATTTAAATTTTTTAACATTGCTTAGTGTATACATCGGGAACGCTGCAAGTATTATTGAACTGTCCTCCGCACAAAGTGGGTGTCAGCGAGATGTAGACTGAATAATTCGTTTGAACTCTGGCTCTCCCTTTTTTTTGTCATATTATAATGCTTCATGCATTGAATAATTCGTTTGAACTCTGGCTCCCCTTTTCAATGTATTTATGAAAAATAATTTTTAAAAATATTTTTAAAAAATTATTCAAAACACACTTTTATGAGTCTATTTTTTTTATTAAATTTAAAGTGTTAATATTAACCATTAGATTAACTTTAAAGTAAAATTTAAAACAATCTCAACCACGAAAATAAAAGTCATCTATATAATAAAATAACTTACAATTCAAATATCAAAAAATAAACAAAATAACTTTTGTTATTCGCGATTAAGATCATTTTAAATTTTACTTTAAAATTAATCTAACAACTAATATTAACACCTTAAATTTAATACGAAAAGTAGGCCCCTAAGGGTGTATTTGGCGTGACTTTTTAAAAGTTCTTTTGGAAATTATTTCTCATAAATACTTTTAAAAAATAGTGTTTGAAACCGCCACACCACTATCTCTACCACTACCACCCCCACCACCACCACCACCGCCGCCACCCCTGCCACCATCATCATCTTCGTCATCGCCACCGCCACCGCCTCTCCCACCACCACCCTGAAGGCACAGAATAATAAATAATAATAAACAATAAATATATTTGTATTCATTTCTAAAATCAAATCACAAACATAGAGAAGAAATAAAGAAATTTAAGTATCGAGTTGCAACAGGAATAAGAGTTGGTGGACGGCAGCGGTGGTGGTAGGAGACGATGATAATTGTGGTGGGTGGCAATGATCGTGGTGGCGACGACGATGGTGATGGTGGTGGTGGTGGTGGCGGTGGGTGGTGGCAGCAATGGTCAGCCTTTCGCTGCTCCCATGGTCATAAGACCTCCTTTTGGCCTTTCGTTGAGGGAGGTTCTATTTGCTTATGAGTGGCGTGACTAATTGAATTAGGAAACTACTGCAAAAAGTCATCTATCAATTAATTACTTTTTCCAAGTGCATACTTCTCTTTGTTTTGAGACTTTTTAGATAAAAAAATTTTTAATTCCTACTGTTTTATATATTTTTTTTGAGTATATATTATCATATTTTGGGTGAAAATTATTAATTTTTATGATGCACTTATTTTTTGAATTCACTAATTATTTTTTGGATTTACTTATCAATTTTTTGGATAGAGCTTGTTATTTTTTGGAAGAAAACTTATTATTTTTTGACATTTGAATCAAAAAATAAAATTTTGACCAAAGTATTTATCATATGTTGATTACCAAATTAAGGTGAATAGTTGGAACATTATTAAGTTCCATTAGCATTATGGGTCGCACGGATATCACGTGGCAGATCCAACAAAAAGAGTCGAAATTTATTATATTTGTGAGTATTTTTATTATTATTATGGTAGTCAAAAAAATAATAAAAATAATTACCACAACATTTAAAAAAATATCTATAATAATAACAAAATGACCCACAAATGTGATAAAAGTACCTAAACATATAGTAATTTTTTAATACTTAAGAAAAATCATAAAAATAATTATCACAATAGTGGTAAAAATACTCAAAAAATAATAAATCAACCATAAAAATACTAAATATTTTTTTTTTTGAATTGTAAAATGACCCATAAAAATTATAAAAATATTCTCTTAAAAATTAAATTTTAGAAATATGGTACCAAATTTTTTTTAATGTTATCGCTGTCAAATCCAATTATAAACTTGGTTAAAAAATATTTGGTGGAGTATCAAAAAAAATACTTTTTGATGTAGGCTGGGACAAAAAGGTCAAAGCATATCCTGATAATAGAATGAAAATAAATGATTAGTAGCTAACCGACAACTTCGTGTTCCGACAAACAAAAACCAGTCGTTGTCCGACTAACCTACTTTCTGTGTATCCAGATTCCCCGTACGGATATTACATGGCTGACTTTCGAAGTCAAGACAAATTGTGTTCCCTGGTTGATTACTGACACCCAACTTTAACATGTAGTGACTAGCAGCCGCTTTCCATTGTAAGTGACAAGCCGCCATTTATAGAATAATTGATAAGCACACAACTAATTAAGAAGCATAATTCTATTAATTAAGGAGTCGTATAGTAGAAAAAATAGAAAATAGAATAATTGATACATTTTATATTCTTTAATGCTCTGTTTGGTACGATGAAAAAGTGGGAAGATGAAAAGTTAGAATGATAGAAAGTTAGAGGGATAAATAAAACATCATATTTGATAAGGAAGGAAAGTAGGAAGAATGAATAAGTTGATGGATTAACTTTTCTTCCAACTCATCAAAATTAATCCCTCTAAAGTCGAAAGAAAAATGAATAAAAAGTTAATTATTTGTGTTGACATGTATATATATATATATATTAAAAAATTTTAAAAATAAATTTAAAAATTTAAATTAAGAAAAAAAATTTCATCTTAACTAAAGGGTGAAAATTTTCGACTCAACAAGATGACACGACTCAAACTCGATACGAAACTATACAGGTCAACTCGTAATTCAACACGACATAATTAGTTAAATAAGTTAAGTTAGGTTTGACTAATATTCGACACAAACCCGTAATGACTAAACACAAATCTGATACGACACGACCAATTATTACCCCTACTCTTAGTCAGCACAAAAAAAAAAAAAATTAGTCATTTTTATTTTTCATCCGTCCAACCAAACACAAAGAAAGAAAAATGTATCGTTCCTACTTTCTATCCTTGAAGGATAGAAAGTGTATCTTTCTTACTTTTTATCCTCTTTATCAAACAGAGCATAACTATGAACATGTTTCAGACATATTCAGATTAATTTGAGCATATTGGATTCATTTTATAATCTTTTGATCAACTTGACTATTTATTATTGATGTGCATTTTAACATTGAGTTTAAAACTTAACAGAAATTTATGATACTGCTCACAAAATTTTAAAATAAAAAAATACATAGTATATCCTTTAGTGTACATATATTTAATTTTGATATTAATTTTATTAGTCATTAATAATGAAGTCGTCAAACAAAGCTATCAAAGTATAAAAATTTATTAAATTAATTGTGACTAATTATAATTAATCTTATTTTCAATAAAAGATTAGATTTAATCTTTTTTTTTTGGGTACAAATGTATGTATAAATTTGTAAGAAATAAAATAGTGTAAATATGTAATCTTTTTTTATCGATTAGGATAAAACATATTAGACTATCCGCCCTAATACATTTTTCTTCCTCCGTCATGTCCACAAGTTGCTAGCGACTCACGTCCATCTTTCCCTTAAAATTGGGCTCGACAGATCAATGTATGTGAGGGAAAAAAACTTATGATCTCATGTCAAACCACCAAAATCAATCGAACAACCAACCACAATCTCTCGGCATTCAAGGACATAAAAACTAAGTTCCATATTCATCTTGCTCCACCCCAAATGGGTGAAGAAGCCTGTAAGCAAATGTACATAGATACTTAACCAAAAAAACAAAAAAAATGTACATAGATATCATCAATATATTAAATTGGAATAATTTGGAAAAGTCAATGCAAACCTTCTCCAAATATTCATCCAAACAAATCTTTAGGATGGTCCGTAGCCTTGTTTCTCAAGCTCGGAGTGGCAACCTTAGAATAGCCTAATACTCCGTTTTGTACGATTGAAAAATCGAAGGATGGAAAGTTAAAAGGATAGAAAGTTGAAAAAATAAATAAAACATCATGTTTAGTAAGAAAGAAAAGTAGGAAATATGGAAAAGTGGATTGATTAATTTTCCTTCCAACTCACCAAAATCAATCCCTCCAAAATCGGAAGGAAAGTGGATAAAAAGTTAATTATTTGTGTTGAGACGTATCTTATTTGTCTATATATTTTTTTATATTTACATATATTAATTTCATATAAAAATACAATTGTAAAATATATATATATATATATATATATATATATATATATATATATATACAACTTTTAAATTTTTAAATTAAAATATATATTTTTTTCATCTTAACTAAGGGTGAAAATTTTCGACTTAACACAATAATACGATTCGAACTCGATATGAAAATAAACAGGTCAACTCGCAACTCAACACGACACAATTAGTTAAATGAGTTAAGTTAGGTTTGACTAATATTTGATACAAATCCGTAATGACTCAACACAAATCTGACACGACACGACTCGAGTGTCACCCCTAATTTTAGTCAGTGCAAAAAAAAAAATAGTTATTTTTATTTTCCATCCATCCAACCAAACACAAATGAAGGAAAGTGTATCCTTTTTATTTTTTATCCTTGAATGATAGAAAGTGTATCTCTCCTACTTTCCATCATTTCAACTTTTTATCCTCCCTACCAAACGGAGCATAGAGGGCTGGGCTAAGGTTAGATAGCCATGGCCCGAGGTTGTGCCATCCTGTGCTTGGGCCAATGTGTTCCAATCTCAGGTGTCTCAATATTACCTAAACTAAAAACATTTTTAATGGTGATTCAATTTTTTATGTTTCGTTTTGGTAAGAGAGATAAAAAAAATTAAAAAAATGGAAAAGTGTGAAAAAATAGACCTTTTCTTCTTTGTGTTTGGTACAATGATTGAAAAATTAGAATAATTAATTTTTTATTGTTTGGTATTGTAGAAAAAGTAGAAGGAAAGAAAAGATACATGTATTTAATTTATCATTAAACCTTTACATATAAAAATATTTTTTTATTATAAATAATTTTTCAAGATTGAGTATCGCTCTGATTAGTTATAAAAATAAATAAATATAGATATGTATCTCAAAAATAATAGCCAAAAAATATACATAGGAAAAATATATGTAATAGGATATTCATAAATGTTATTTGAGAAACGTACAAGTTCTGATTTAAATTATGACATAATGATTATAAGTATATTTAAGTGCTAAAAAAGTCAATTTATTGAAAAAAAAGTAGTTTGTCTTTAATTTTTCTCTCACTTTTCGTCCCACTTTGGGGATTAAAAAAATGGTGGGCTAGAGGGAAACACTTTCCCTCATATTTTCCTTTGTAACAAAACAATGAAAAGTCTTTCTTTCCATCCCATTTTGCTTCCATCCAATTTTTCATCAAACCAGACACACTATTACTAAAATTTAAGTAAAAAAATAATTAAAAATTTTAATTTGAAATAGACTTCTTCGGTCGACAAACTCAAATTATACTCAAATCTTTTAGGATAATTTCCATACTGTCCCAAGATTTTTTCCAAAGTATTAGTATATTAATCTGATAAAAAGAGGGGAAGAGGGACAAAGAGAAACACACACAAAAAATCTTTGGAATCCTTAGCAAAAAGGTTTAAAAAATCAGAAAATGTTAGAAATTTTTACCACTTCAAGACTCTTATTTAAAATTAAATCATGACTTCAATGAGGGTCCTCCTATCTTTCTCAAGGCCGGCCCAATAACTAGGCAGAAGAAGTGATCACTTTAAGCCCTATCTAAAATGAAGGCCTCATTTTTTATGAGTCTTCAATATGATCCAAACCAAAAAAGATTAAACTCAAATAAAATTGAGTCCAAGCAAAAAGGCCCTATGTAACTCAAACTAACAAAAGATTTTTAACAAAATTGTGCCCAAAAGTGTTTGTGGCATAGCAAACGTAAAAGGCTCACAACTCATTTGGTTAAAAACATAAAATTTTAACCCAAAAAAAAAATTATATGACTGTCACATGCAAAAATGAAAAAGACAATAATCAATATCATTAATTATTCTTTCTAGTTGGTTGATTACATCAATCAAACACACTCTCTCTCCTATGTCTTTCCGATTAAAACATCAACTCTCCTCTCTCTCTCACACACACACACATAATTTTTATTTCCATCTAAAAATAAAATATAGGATTCTCCCTCCCCTTTGTCTTGTGACCATCTTTTTAATTCACACAACAAAGGTCATTAAATCAGCCCCAAGATATTATTTTATACTTGCACTTTCTCTTTTACAATGTTATTTTGTACAAAATATAGTTCCAATCAACTAATTATATTTGTTTAATTTTTTTATAGATGATATTAAAGGAGAATCACATTATAATATCCTAAGTTTTAGGAACACTATTGATAAAATTAAGTGTTATTGTTTTATAATTTTGATTTTTATTAAGTTTTTTCTTATAGAGAGTATTTGATTGATTTATAAAACAAAAATTGGATTGTCAAAAAACTGTGGGTACTAAAAAACAATAATTCAAATATGGAACTTAAAAAAAAGAGAAAAATAGATAAACTTATTGAACCACAAAAAAAAAAAGACCTCTTAATAAATTTATTATTAGTAATAACAAATAACAAAAGATTTAAGTGAATGTTTTGAAATAAACAAGTGATAGATCTTAAATAATTAGAAGATATTGAAATTATATGATGAAAAAATAACAAATAAAATTTATATAATTATTAGGAATATCACGTGTCTGAAGGCACTGTATATAATTTTTAAACATGAAATAATCAAATAATGAATATAAACATCTATTAAGCTGAAAATCGTTTGATCATTTTTAATGTTATGACTTTAGTGAAATAAAAAGGGTCAAAATGTGATACTCTGTCAAAATGTGGATATTCTGTAAGAAACTTTCAATTTTTCGATAGAATATCCTCTAAAAATATGATGCCACAAATATATTAATCTGTTTACAAAACTTATATATTTCATAATCATAATCACATCATGTCATATGCACACTGAAATCCAACTACAACCCAATTACCACATATCATAATAGATTTGGATAAACAAAATTCAAATTGAACATAATCAAACCCCATTCAAACAATTTCGGAATTAGCATCCAATGCAACACCCTAAACACAACGATTTGTGCAGCTAATCCAAGAGCTGGCAGTCCTTCAATCTCTCTCTTGTCAGCTATTAATTTTTCAAATTTCTTTGTAGCATCCAAAACATTCTCCTCAAATTTCTGACTAAGTTTTGCCAGATCCTACAAATCAATTCCCGATGAAAGGCAAATAAACACTTTGTTCACACTCCATTGGACAAATTAAGATTTGCAATCTAATGTATTTTAGTGAGAAGAAAAAGAACTGAAGCCTTCAAACCAGTTCATTGCCAAAAGACCGAAAAAGTGCATAGAACACTGCATAATTTGCAAAGCATTGCAGTAAAGGTCTCCATGATTCAGCAAACTATTTCCCATCCCCATCCAAATTTAGAAATTTAATGTATGAAGACAGCATGCACGTCCTATGGTATTTCAGTTGTGCTAAGAATACAAAATAACATTTAAAAGTGTCCAGTAATGAGAGATAAAATACATAAAAATGAATCAAATAAAAGGTGTCCGATAAAGGGAAATATTTAGTAGAAAATTTACCTTAAACCATGAAATGGATAGACAGCGTACCTGTTGAATAGTGAGAAGAAAAAGAATTGAGGCCTTCAAACCAATTCATTGCCAAAAGACCGAAAAAGTGCATAGGACACTACATAATTTGCAAAGCATTGCAGTAAGGGTCTCCATGACATATATTCAACTTTTTCCTCTCTTTCTTTGCACATATTTTTCTAAAAACTTAAGCTATTACAACGGT
Source organism: Ilex paraguariensis (assembly GCA_963454935.2). NCBI lineage: Eukaryota > Viridiplantae > Streptophyta > Magnoliopsida > Aquifoliales > Aquifoliaceae > Ilex > Ilex paraguariensis. The sequence goes on from CAUOFW020005949.1 coordinate 23,945, forward strand.
GTAATTTAAATAGTAGATTAAAGAAAAACAATGGGAACTGTTTAGAAAGCCCATAATGCCTTCATTCAGCCAATGTTAGTCAATTTGCTTGAACACATTCCACCACTTGCACTATCCAATATGTAGTAAGAGTAATGATAACAGACAATCATAAATTGTAGAAACATGAGATAACCTTTGAGATGAATTCGTATAACAAATACTATTCAAAGTGCCCGTTCCACACAATTATAATAAGGAAGAAATCCGATATAGTCAAATAAGCAACGACATTTGGCAAATAACCCAATTCATATCCACCAAAAGCATCATCAACAAATCCAATGAACTCCCACATCATATCTCTACAATACAGAGAAAAAATATAATGTCAACATCAAAATTGTACCAAAAAAGCACTAAACTCCATATCGTCCAATTATGGGTCTTCGCCAATCTCCTTGCCAGTGCATGTATTCAGTATGCTACATCTGCTCGAGGCCGAACCGCCGATGTGGTAGCGAAAATTTATGTGATTAAAAAAAACATATAACAAAGAACCATTAAAAAATGAAATAACCTTTGAGATGACCTATAATCAATAATAAAATAAATTGCCCCTAATGTATAATAATTTACACTGACACCCCTAACAGATTCATATATTGGTGACATGAGTCAATATTCCAAATGAAAAAAAATGTTGGATAAGAAATAAAGTAGAAATCAGAGACCGACTACAACGTGGAAAACTACACGAATTTCATTAGTTTTGCCACTCATAAATTGGTGAGGGGTTTCATCTGATACATAGTCGCAAGTGTGTATTTTCTTCCATTATCCCAAAAAAATAGGATACCAAAGGCTTGAAAATATATGATTTTCTCTGATATTTTCAATACTTTCTTTGCAACCAAACACAAACCATAACTACTATTCTTACATTGAACCCAGCCAAGGACTTCTCTCCATCAAAACCCAGATACTGAAGAGCTCTGCTTCCACTCTCAACAGCCGTCACTACACGTTCGAAATTCAAATCGATTTCAAAAACAAATGAAATCACGAAAAAAAAAGAAGCTACAATCAAAACAACTAATCAGAACATACCTTTGCAGGCCAAGATCTTCAACAATCACTCGATGACCTTTCGATCTAAGTGGCTGTCATCGACAGCTAGCACATGTAGCTCCGACGTTTGATCCAAAACTTCCCTCTCTTCTCCACTGTTCTCGCCATTTGCCTAAGTATGTGGTTTCGTCAAATACACACTTACGATTATGGAAGGAAATACACACTTGCGACTAAATGGGTTTCATCAGATAGATATATATAGAATTTCATCAGTTTTACCAACCATAAAGTACATATAATTTATGTCACCCTCGCCCTCATCCCTGCCAATTACAATTAAGTTTTGAGATTTTAAGACATTTTTTAAAAAAAAAAAAAACTATAATAATTAAAGTACAATTTGTACTGTTGTATGTTTGTATCACATGATATAATCAAAATAAAAAATAAAGAAATAAGTTAATAACATATTCTTGATATAACTGAGCAAAAACAATAACAATAATAAAGATATATATTTATGTCTTTCTTAGCATCTTGA
>CAUOFW020005950.1:0-25537 GCA_963454935.2 Ilex paraguariensis
GTTCATCATCTGAAATATTCTGTTGTATAATTGAGTATGGGAATTGATCTTTCCAAAATATGATATTTTTTTTTCTACCAATTGAAGGAACCCACATGTTTGAGAGGACAAAAGCTATTCCACATCGACTGGAGAAAAAAAAAAAAGGTTTAATATACAAAGTTTGAAACAAACAAATTTTAGCTTGAACTAAAGTTTTTGGTTCAAGTTTGAATCCAACTTAAACCACGTAAAAACACGAGAAAAAAAAGTAAAAAAGTTTAATATACAAATTTGAAACAAACAATTTTAGTTTAACAACTAAATTAAGGAAAACAAACAATTTTTAGCTTGAAAATTTAGGTAGCTAGCAGAATGATATACGAGAAAAAACCGTAAAAAGTACTTTCAGAATTTGGTCACATAGTTGACAATGATTTACATACCGTTGGTTATAGTTCTATTTGGTGATAAACCATATATAACTTTTCTTCTGTGAAAACACCCTGTTCCTGAATAAAAAGGTCCTTGAATCCCCGCAATTCCACTCACCATATACTGGATTAGACGCAACAAAAAAGGTGGTTTAATAAGTTAATCAAACAGAAAGTTTCCACATTATTAACTACTAGTATCAGTTGGACTGAACTGATATTAAGCCAAAAGTTAGAGGGCAAAGTTGCTAAATGAAAATTAGAATGGAAGAAGCAGAAAATGAAACTTCAAGGATAAAGGTGAAATTAATCACAAAATTAATTTATAGAGTGAAGGTTAAATTACATTTTATCCCTTGGACTTTAACCAAGGAATACTTTTTACCCCCTTACAATTTTTTTCACAATTTTATAGTTACACTAACTTTTATACTTTAATACAATTTTTTTTTTGTTCTCTCTCTAAAATACTCCAATGATCGTCTCTCTTCTCTCTTTCGTCCATTAAGTATTCGTTTCAATCAGTAAATCAAAATGTTAGAGATAAAAAATTAGAAAAATAAAAAAGATGAAGAGTACTATTGTGCCTTTTATTCTCTGAACTCGCTAGCTACACTATCCAAAATTTTTAAGGTGAAAATCGTAATTTTTATAAAAAAAGAAAAAGGTATATAAAATAATTTTAACGTAAACCAGGTAATGTATTTGAGAATAGAATTAAAACGAAAAGGTTACTAAATTTCACTCACTTTAAGTAAAACCACGAACTGATTTCCAAATGGGTCATCCTTGAGTCCATCATAGAAGCATTGTGGATATTGAACAAAGCCACTGTCCATTTCATTCTTGACACCAAGCAGCATGCACATTGCATGAAGAACAATCTTGGGATTGTTGGCATACATATCGCAGTCTACATTCAGCATGAAAGGAGCATTTGTCATCACTCCGGACACTCTGATCTGTTCACAAGCGCAAACAATCATAAAATTAATTTATTAGGGACGAGGTTGACTCCACAATACCATATTTAATCTTGTATTCGGATCTCAAGTTATGACTCAAACAGATCATTACTACAACTCAACAAGGTTCGGTTCAGTAAAGTCAAATTGTTCTCAACTTCTGTTTAAGTCATAACCCGATCAGTTTAATTATAACTTTTTTATAGTGTGAAAAAATCAACTATAACATTTATAGTATTTCCATGCATAGAGAATAAAATATTCTGGGTTAATTAGACTTTATTTTCTGTGATATAGGAATCTCTGACCAGAACATTCATGGCACCAGCTTTGAAATGATGTGGATGCTTTGGAAGCTTCTCTCTGGAGATGTAGACCAGATGAGGCAAACCATTGGGAAGATCTTCCTTGTTCTCCAATATAACCTAAAAAAAACATTATTTCAAATAAGTCCACAATAAATTAGAATAAATAATATTAAACGGGTTGTTAAGTTTGAATAACGTATGAAAACAAATTTGTATTTAATGTACAAGATTATCATTTATTATGATGTTTAAGAGAAATAAGTGACAGGCAATTCAATTTTTATTTAAAAAAAAAAACTAATTTCTAAAATTAAATCGGAGATGTCTCTTTCTTCTTCCTCTTTTTTTCCCAATTGGGTACGGCATCTTATTCTGACCGATGATCTCTTTCTTCACTAAGCTCAATAGTTTATCATAAGATTTGTCCTAATTCCCATATTACTTTGTTTTAATTTGAAATAGTTAGAATATAGCTCAGCAATTCTTTTTTTTTTTTGATTCAAAAGTCAAAGGTGTCCAGACTAATTTATACATATTTCGACTAATGTCCTCCTCGGTCCGTAGGTCATTCCGGCACGCCGGGATTAGAGAATTCGTGAAAAATAAATTCTTCATGGTCTGATTTCAAAAAATTGTCAAAATTCAAATTTTGGACGTCTGAATTTTTAACTTATTTTTATTACATAGCTCAGCAATTCAGACAAGTAAATTAAACTTTAATTATTGAAATTTTTTTCTTGTACTTATTTGACTTTTGTGTAGCTGAAATCCATTTATTAATATTATTATGATTCACCATATTTTCCAGAAAGTGACATCCAAAAATTAAAAACAAAATGTAAACGACAATCAATGAGTGTTTCAATTTATGTACTTATATTCTTGTCCAGGTGTGTTCCTACTTCCTAGAATACCATTTCCCATTTCAATCTTATTGGAAAAATAATTAGATTCTATCCGACCTCAACTCAACAAAATCTTGTTCTAATATTTTTGAGGTCAACAACATAAATCTTGCTTTATCATTGTGTCATTTTAAGGCTAATATTTTATGTTAAACTATAATGTCATCATATCATTTTATTTTATTTTTTATTATTTATTTATTTATTATTTTTTTTTCTTTTACTCTTTTGATTATCGTCAAAGGGGTAGATGATGGCCCGTCAACAGATCGGATTTTAACGGATTGGTAATTTGACAAATTATATTTTCATGGTTCATATCCGAATCCATTAACATTCCAAAAATTTGATCTAATCCGAATAATTTAATTAACTAAATTTTAACGAATTATACCTAAATTTCATTAATAATTACGAAACTTTTTTAATATTTATATAAAAACATATAAATAATTTAGATCGGATACAAGTATATCCAAATTTAAATCAGTGAAATATAAAATATCGGATTCAGTTAATGTAAATATGTGTCTAGTAAATAATGGATTACCTTTATTATAGTAGGATGGTTCCTGCGCTCTACATGTGAAAATGCTGCAAATTCCCCTGTAAAGTCCCATGGCTCAGATCTTTGCGTTGCTTCTTCAATCTTTTGGCAAAGCAGTTCGTATTCATCCTACAAAAAAGATGAAAACAATCGTTTCCATACGGAATACGTCAAATTTGTTAAAATATAAATACTTAAGTTAAACTCATCTTTAACGGTTTAACTTGGTAGAATAAGAAGTCATGTATTCAAATCTTATCGTCACCCTAATTATTGTACGTGAGAATGTATAAATACTTAAGTTACACCGTCTTTTATCAGGTGTGCACGTCACATGACACTATGTGCTGTATTAAACGCACTCTAACTTGTTTCATGCATAACCCTCTACTTTCTACAATGTAACGCCTGCCAATTATGTCCACAAAGGGAATTGATTACCTTAATCTTTTTCCACTCTTGTTGGAACTCCAATGAACTGTCTTTGGACGACGATAAGGGCTCACCATTAAAGTATCGAAATGGAGCTCTAACAGGAATGTTATGCTTCTTACAAAATGGAACCCAAATCTTAGCAAACTTAGATGCTTCAATGAGAGCGAAGAAGGTGAGAGGAGAACAACCATCGTCGGATACGTAGCAAGCTAGCTTGTTGGCTGGGTAATCGACGGCTAACAAGGAGAGTACAGTGTTCACAGTGATAATCGGCGGTTCTAGGTCGGCATCGGCCGTGGTAACGAACATGTCCACCGGGGGAAGCTCATGAGCAGGTTTCCTAGTTGGAATAAGAACAAAGAAAAAGGACCATACGAATTGTTAAATTCATGAATGTTTTCTTACAAATGAATTGAACTAAGATCGGACTTGAATCAGAGTATACAACTTATTAATGGTTGTTCATATAATAAAAAAATCAAGCTTGACCTCAAGCTTAATCTCAATTTTAAAGTTGTTTTAATAAGCGAATTGAGCTTAAATAATGATTTGTTCGGCTAGGGATCCGAATCCTTTACTATTGTTAGTTTTTTAATAGTAGGGATACTGTTCCTCAAAATTACGTCGTTTCACAATAAAACGATATCATTTTATTAAATAAAACAACATCGTTTTAATGTAAAACGATGTCATTTTGAAAAACAAAGTAGAGTAGAGGATCCGGACTTTTCAGCTGGTGAACATATTTATACTTGAGTTTAAGCTAGAACACAAGTCAGAAGCTTGGTGAGTTTAATTAGAAAAGGTAAGCTAAGTGGTGCTCGAACTTGGAGAAAAAATTCAAAGAGCCAAGTCATCGTAATCCCGAGCAGTTCCTGAATATTTTTACTTCATTCATTTGAACCCCTAGATGCAATACATATGGTAAACAAGTAACAAGCTTAGATAAGGGTTGCAAAGTGGAGAGAGAGAGAGAGAGAGAGAGAGAAGTTTTCTGATACCACTGCAAGAGGCGTTCTGGGTATGTTTTGATATATATTTGATTCCATTTGTTGTTCATTGTAAGAATCCAGATGAAAGTGAACCATGACTCGCAGCAAAACGCAAGAACCCAAGCCCAGCCATGGTCTCTGAGATGGAGGTGACGATAAACAAGGAGTGAGAGGAGAAGAAAGAAAATGATGATTTCCACAGCTCGTGGTGTGGTATTTTTACGAGGGTTTTGTTCTTGAAGAGGGAGAGGGGCTGGTTTCGCCATTAGTACAAAGTGTGAGTTTATGCCTTCTTGTCGCGGATATTTATAGCAGATTTCGTCACCTAAGGTTGGCAATTTTTGATACGATACGATAATTTGATATAAACATAACACAAATAAATGAGTTTGAGTTGATTATTTTTTGGTAAAAATCCATATGATATGACTTGTCAACACGAAATGTTAATGAGTTGTGTTTGAGTTTGACCCATTTAACATAAATTGACTCAATTGACCCGTGTATTTAATCAGGTTGACACGAACATGCCTGATCTGTTTTGACCCGAATTGACCCACCACTATATAATGATGTGTGGAGATTTATATTTGTTTTGGGATATTTATGATATTTTTAATGCCTTTGTTTTATGTAAGTGGAAATTTGTATTTGTTTTGGAATATTTGAGATGTTTTTAATGTCTTTGTTTTATGTAAAATAGGTCTAAATTTTTCTTTTTTTTGTTAGGTCATGTCGGGTTGGGTCTAGGGATGGCAGTGGACTGGAAAAAAATGGGTATTAATCCAAATTCGTCCCGTTTGGATCGGGGATAGACTATACGTATTGGACGGTGAACGTATACAAAAATACCCGTACAGGAATGATGGCGGGAATAGACTTACCCTTACCCCTGCCTTGTTCCTATCCCCGTTATCTGTTATATATATATATATATCCCTTTTGTTCTATGTTCTTCCATATTCCTCTTTTCTCCTCTTCCACATGTATCAAGCAAAAGTGTATGTACTGGAGTTAACTAAAAATGTTGTTATGTGCCATTTCAAATATCACTTTTGTTCTATGTTATTTTTTCATGCAAGTATATCCCTTTTATTCTATGTTCTTCCATATTCCTCTTTTCTCCTCCTCCACATGTATCAAGCAAGAGTGTACGTACTAGAGTTAACTAAAAATGTTGTTATGTGGCATTTCAAATATCACTTTTTTATATAATCCTGTTTTCCTACCTATTTTTGTGAGTAGCACGAGTAATTCAATACTTAATGCGTCAATGGCTGTGATATTAGTGGTTGCAATATAGGGGAAACAATGATTTTGGAGCCTTGGGAGAATTGAAAGAGCACTAGAACAATAACTATGAGTTTGAACCACATTTCATATATGAATCTGTTTGGCTCCTAGAAGGCAGCCTTTGTGACAGGATTATTGGCTCCTAAGAGGCTGCCTTTGTGACAAGATAATAGCTATGAGATCTCTTTCACAAGCACTTTGTTACCCAAAAGACTTAATTTTTTGCTAGCCTAAGGTTTTTGTGAGTGGCTGTAGTAGACCTCTAGTTTTTTAGATATTTGTTGTTTGTGTTGTGTTGGAATATGTTATGCTACATTATGTTGTGTTAAATTATTTAGATGTTATTGGATTATTTAAAATATTGAATTTATTTAGAATTTTGGATTATGTTGACTTGAAGTTGGACTTGGGCTTGGGCGGGTACAGGGGAAGCGGGGATGGGGACGGGGATTAAAAATTTACCCGTGAACGGAGATGGGGATGGAGATTGGGATGAAAATAATACTCGTTAACGGGAGTGGACCAGAGATGGACGGAGATTTTTTAAGCGGATACGGAGATGAAGACTAGACCCCCCTCCCCTGCTTCGGTCCATTGACATCCCTAGTCGTGTCGGTTGGGTCGTGTTTACTCGAACCCGACTTGTGTAAATTTCAAGTCACAGGTCGTGTTCATGTCCAAATGACCTAACATGTTTAACTCGCAAGTCGTATTTGGGTTGATGTATTTTTAACCCGAACTCGACATGATACGACACGATATGAATGATCTATTTTTAACTGAATTTAATAAAAAATTAATCGAAATACACATAAATTGACTAAGACACCGTGAATGTGGGCATTCGGGGTGTCCAGAAAGTGGCTCCAATTATGTCATGCATTACGTCAGGTGTCAAAAAAAAAACATGAATGTGGTCAAAAAGGACCTTTCCTTCACTAATCAACATATATATATATATATATATATATATATATTGATTGTTATTTATTACGCTTTAACCCATAGATAAATACATATAATCGAAGAGTAAACCAAAAACATAAACTAATAAAAAACAACAAACAATAAGACACACAGATTTTACGTGGTTTAAAAATTTGCCTACGTTCACGAAATTGCAGGAATTTCACTATTAAAAGAGAGGAATACAGAGGACGTCTATACAGTTCTAACAAAAACCTTAAAAGTAGCGATTTTTATATGTCTTACGCACCGGACTACAAAATTGGCTCAAGTCTTCACTCCATGGACCAAGCCTCGGAAAAATTTTCTATTAAAAATCACGTAACATTATTTTGGGTCGGATCATCATCTGAATCAACACACAAACTAGACTTTACAAAGGCACAACATATATATATACACACACGCTAGCTTTCGATTACATATGACGCACGGGTTATCCCCTTCTCCCGCAATTCTGATCTTCACTACCCATTTTTTTTATAAGTTAGCAACAATATTGTAGGAATTAATAGATTACAAAATTTAATACTTAAAAAAACTAAACAAATTGTAATTGGAGTGCTTCGTCAGACTGTATTACAATATTAAAACCCGTCACGTTTCCTTTCCCCATCAAATCTTAAAGCTCACGTGAACAATCTAAAATTTGCTAGCTAAAAATACATGATGGGGCTCCACTGACATTTGTAAATATTATCAATACTAATATTTAAATATAAAAAACATCTCACTTTGGATTTTAGTCTAAGATAAGATCTGAAATCACACTAAGCCGCCATTCGTTTGCAGTCAAAATAAAATACTTTCATTAATCCATCCATCTGGTCGTCATTGTGCGTTTTTAAATCGTATGATTGTATTGCGTTAAAATTTATTCAATTTATAGTCTCTATTATTTGCATCTTCAACACTAACCCTCCGTAAGTTGACACTATTGCTTTGATAAATCCATCATTTGTGACGGGTCGCCATCTTACATTTTTAAATCGTATAAATTGTATTGTGTTAAAATTTAATCAATTTATAGCCGACATTGTTTGCATCTCCAACATTGTTATTAAGAAACATAATTGAAAAGGAAGAAAATTGAATTGATTGTATTACAATACATGTGTTGTATATATACATGATTGTCCCATAATGAGTGGGATTGAGAGGAGGAATTAACGGGATATAAATCCCATACAACAAGATATATGCAGTAAATTAAAACAGATTCAATACATCAAGATTTAAGGAAGAAATCATGTGAGAATCAATCCAGTATAATGTTAATACTCCCCCTCAAATTGGAGTGTGAGGATTAAGAACGCCCAACTTGGACTTTAGTGCCATAAACTGATCTCAGCCCAATGATTTGGTGAAGATATTTGCAATTTGATTGGAGCTGGACACATAGGACGTATGCAACAAACCACTTTGAATTTTATCTCGCATAATGTGACAATCAATCTCTCTATGTTTGGTGCGCTCATAAAAGACTGGGTTGGCTGCAATATGTAGTGCCGCTTGATTATCGCAAAAAAGAGGTATAGGTTTAGATTGATGTACACTGAAATCACACAATAAGGATGTGAGCCATGTGAGTTCACAGGTGGCCATTGCCATGGCTCGATATTCTGCTTTAGCTGAGGAGCATGAAACCATATGTTGTTTTTTTGTTTTCCATGATATAGGACTAGAACTAAGAAATATGCAATAGCCTGTGGTAGATCTGCGAGTCATAGGGCAACTTTCCCAATCTGAATCACACTAAGTTTGCAATTGGATAGAGGAATTAGTGGACAAAAGAATTCCTTGCCCTAGTGTCCCCTTTAAATAAAGTAATAGGCGATTGGCAGCATCCATATGTGTTTTATGAGGTTGATGCAAAAATTGATTCAAAATATTAACAACATAACCAATATCAGGCCAGGTAACAATCAAATATATCAAACGACCAACCAATCGACGATAAAGTGAAGGATCAAGCAAGAGTTCACCATCTGTGTTGTTAGAGTATGTGTGGCTCATATATTTGCTATGTGCATAATGGCAAGGAGGCAGATGCCGGAGTGGAGCGGGCGGAGACGACATCTGCCTTGCGGGATTTATATATAGGGGATGCTGATAAGTTGGGGGTGCGGGGGCAACGACCCCGCGGTACGGTACAGGGGTATTTTTGTAAATACGTCCATATTAGGGTTATATAAATACTTAAGATGTAACCCTACTTCAATAAGGAAAAGAACAGCCGCTCGCTCTCGTGGATGTAGACACATTACCGAACCACGTAAATCTCTGTGTGTTATTTTCTCCTGCTTTCTTAATTGTTTGATTCCTTACTATTCACCATAATTGCTGCACGATCACAACAATTGGTATCAAAGCAAGACTACGATGTCTGGGATTTCCTCTACAAAATTCGACATCATGAAGTTCGACGGAACTGGGAATTTCAGATTATGGCAGAGGAGGGTGAAAGACCTGTTAGTGCAGCAGGGCATGGTGAAGGCATTATACGGAAAACAACCGGCAGGAATGGACGACATGGATTGAAAAGAATTGGAAGCGAAGGCTGTGGCGACTATTAGGCTTTGTCTGGCTGATGAAGTGATGTATCACGTCATAGATGAGGAATCACCGGCGGAAGTTTGGTTGAAACTGGAAAGTCGGTATATGTCCAAGTCGTTGACGAACAAGCTCTATCTTAAGCAGAAACTATATGGTCTTAAGATGTCAGAGGGCTCGGATTTGACCCAACACATCAACGTGTTCAATCAGATCATCAGCGATCTGAAGCGAGTTGATGTGAAGTTCGAAGACGAAGACAAGGCGCTGATGTTGCTGAATTCCTTACCGACGTCTCCTACGTACGAGAATTTGGTTACGACTCTGATGTGGGGGAAAGAAACCCTCGAATTGGAGGATGTCACAGGTGCTCTGTTAGGTTTTCATCAGCGGAAGAAAGCCAGTGATGAGGCTTCACAAGGTGAAGGGCTTGTGGTGAAAGGTAACCAGGAACGTGGAAGAAGCAAATCTCGGAATGGATCGGGTAACAATAAAGCCCGGTTCAAGTCGAGGAAGAAGAAGAAGGACGTCTCTGTCTCGTGTTACAAGTGCGGGAAAAAGGGGCACTTTAAACGGGACTGTCCAGAGAAAAAGAAAGGGGATTCAGAGAACAAAGAGGGTGCATCAAAGTCTGCAAACGTAGTGGAAGAAGAAGATTCAGAGAGTGGTGACGGAGATATGCTTTCTGTTTTATCTAGTTCAGATCGTTTAACAGATTCTTGGATTATGGATTCAGCATGTTCCTATCACATGACACCCAACAAAGATTGGTTTGACACCTACAGGTCAGTAAATTCTGGTTCTGTTCTGATGGGTAATGATGCATCTTGCAAAGTTGTTGGAATAGGAAATATTAGAATTAAAATGTTTGATGGTATGGTTAGAACGTTGTGTGATGTTAGACATGTACCGGATCTAAGGAAGAATTTGATTTCATTGGGCACTTTGGATTGTAATGGTTATAGTTACAAATCTATAAGTGGAGTAATGAAAGTAAGTAAAGGCATGCTGACAGTGATGAAGGGACAGAAAGTAGTAGGAAACATTTACAGACTGCTGGGTACTACAATTGTAGGTGGAGTTGCTGCTGTAGAGTCTGAATCAGATAATACAGTCTTGTGGCATATGCGGCTGGGTCATATGAGTGAGCGTGGGATGATAGAGCTTCATAAGAAAAATCTATTGAAGGGTGTCAAGACATGCAAGCTCAATTTTTGCAAATATTGTGTTCTTGGAAAACAGAATAGGGTGCAGTTCAAGACATCCACACACAAGACAGAGGGGGTTCTCGACTATGTCCATACAGATGTTTGGGGACCAGTCAGCGTACTATCACGGGGAGGATACATGTATTTCGTGAGTTTCATTGATGATTACTCACGAAAGGTCTGGGTGTACTTCATGCGGCACAAGTCAGAAGCGTTTGCCAAGTTCAAGCTGTGGAAAGCTGAAGTAGAGAACCAGACAGGGAGGAAGATTAAATGCCTCAGGTCAGATAATGGTACTGAGTACACAGATTCAAAGTTCCAGGAGTTGTGTGAGCAGCATGGGATCAAGAGACACTTCACAGTCCGCAAGACACCACAACAAAATGGTGTAGCGGAAAGGATGAACAGAACGATAGCCGAGAAAGCTCGGTGTCTCAGGTTGAATGCAGGGCTTGCAAAGAATTTCTGGGCAGAGGCAGTGAATATGGCATGTTTCTTGATTAACAGATCACCGAGGGCAGCACTAGATGGAAAAGTATCAGAGGAGGTGTGGACAGGCAGTGAGGTAGACTACTCTGGTTTGAGAGTGTTTGGATGTCCAGCCTATGTACATGTTTCTAGTGAGGAGAGGTCGAAGCTTGATGCGAAGTCTAGACAGTGTATCTTTCTGGGATATCAGAAAGGAGTGAAAGGCTTCAAGCTCTGGGATCCGAAGGCAAACAAGATGGTGATCAGTAGAGATGTGGTTTTTGATGAAAAAGCCATGTTGCAGCGTACTCAGGAAGAAGAGAAACAAGTACCAGAAAACTGTAGCACTAATGACCATGTGGTGCAGGTGGAGCTAGAGAATCATGGTAGAGAAGAGGATGCTCAGCATGTAGAGCGTTCTATCTCAGGTGATCAACAGCATCATAGTATAGCCACAGACAGGCCCAAACGCAATATCAAGCCACCTACCAGGTATGGTTTTGAAGATTTGGTTTCTTATGCGCTTATTACTAGTAGCGGGGATCCTACAACTTTTCAGGAGGCAGTACAAAGCCAAGAGAAAAGTAGATGGATGGGTGCTATGGTGGAGGAGATGGAGTCTCTGCATAAGAACCAGACGTGGGAGTTGGTGGAACTTCCCGAGGGGAAGAGAGCAATAGGGTGCAAATGGGTGTATAAGAAGAAAGAAGCAGTATCAGAAAATGAGGGAGAAAAATTCAAGGCTCGTCTAGTAGCAAAGGGTTACTCACAGAGAAAAGGGGTTGACTATGATGAGATCTTCTCCCCCGTGGTCAGACACACTTCCATCAGGACAGTGTTGGCACTAGTAGCACATTCAGATATGCAGTTGGAGCAGATGGATGTAAAGACAGCTTTCCTTCATGGCGACTTGGAGGAACGGATTTACATGGTACAGCCAGAAGGGTTCAGTCTCCCTGGAGAGGAACATTTGGTCTGTAATTTGAAGAAATCACTTTATGGGCTGAAGCAGTCTCCGAGGCAGTGGTACAAACGATTTGACTCTTACATGATCCGAATTGGCTACAAAAGGTGTGAGTATGATTGTTGTGTCTATGTAAAAAGGCTTGATGATGATTCATTTATTTTTCTGTTACTTTATGTGGATGATATGTTGATTGCTGCCAAGAGTATGAGTGAGGTCAACAAGTTGAAGACTTTGTTGAGTAGAGAATTTGACATGAAGGATTTGGGTGCGGCCAAGAAGATTCTTGGGATGGAGATTCGCAGGGACAGAGCTTCCAGGAGATTATGGCTATCTCAGCATAGCTATGTTGAGAAGGTGTTGGACAGGTTCAGCATGAGTTATGCAAAATCAGTAAGTACACCTTTGGCGAATCATTTCAGATTGTCTACCGCTCAGTGCCCGAAGACAGATGATGAAGTTCATGACATGTCAAAGGTCCCATATGCTAGTGCAGTGGGGTGTTTGATGTATGCTATGGTTTGTACAAGACCAGATTTGGCACAAGCTGTCAGCGTGGTTAGCAAGTTTCTTTCAAATCCTGGTCGACAGCATTGGGATGCAGTCAAGTGGATTTTCAGATACTTGAGGGGCACTACAGACTATGGCATCAGGTTTAGCAGACAACAGAGTGACCCTTCAGTTATGGGATATGTGGATGCAGACTATGCAGGAGACTTGGATGACAGGAGGTCTACCACAGGTTATGTGTTTACTCTTGTGGGAGGACCTATTTGTTGGAAGTCCATGGTACAGCCTATAATTGCACTATCTACTACTGAGTCAGAGTATATGGCAGTAGCTGAGGCTGCCAAAGAGGCTTTGTGGCTTACAGGTTTAGTCAAGGAGCTGGGTGCCCAGCAAGGTGGAGTTCAATTGCATTGTGACAGTCAGAGTGCCATTTATTTGGCAAAGAACCAGGTGTATCATGCGAGGACCAAACATATAGATGTGAGGTTTCATAAGATCAGGGAACTGGTTTCTTCTGGTGAACTATTACTTGAGAAAGTTCACACTTCTGAGAATGCTGCAGACATGTTGACAAAGCCTGTTACTACAGACAAGTTCAAGCACTGCTTGGACTTGATTAATGTCTCTAGTTGCTAGATGGGAGATGCCTCAACTCAGCGTCCTCGGTGGAGTTCCCGAATACATGTCCTCTTTTTCTCTTCTAAGGGGTGAATATTTGCCAAGGTGGAGATTGTTAGAGTATGTGTGGCTCATATATTTGCTATGTGCATAATGGCAAGGAGGCAGATGCCGGAGCGGGCGGAGCGAAGCGTCGTAGCCAGCGACGGCATCTGCCTTGCGGGATTTATATATAGGGGACGCTGATAAGTTGGGGGTGCGGGGGCAACGCCCCCGCGGTACGGTACAGGGGTATTTTTGTAAATACGTCCATATTAGGGTTATATAAATACTTAAGATGTAACCCTACTTCAATAAGGAAAAGAACAGCCGCTCGCTCTCGTGGATGTAGGCACATTGCCGAACCACGTAAATCTCTGTGTGTTATTTTCTCCTGCTTTCTTAATTGTTTGATTCCTTACTATTCACCATAATTGCTGCACGATCACAACATGTGTCATTCAACTTGAGATGTTGTTCCATAGGAACAGGTGAAGGTCGTGCGCCTGATGTGCCAATATCATGAAAAATGTCAATAGTGTATTTTCGTTGACTAAAAAATAAGCCTTGATGAGAATGTGAGACCTCGATACCAAGAAAATATTTCAATGCACCAAGATATTTTATGTGAAATCGTTGATGAAGAAAATGTTTCAAGGTGGAAATTTCCATGGAATTATTACCTGTGATAACAATATCATCGACATAAACCAAGACAAATATGGATGAACTAGATTTATGTCGAACAAACAGAGAATAGTCAGCTTTGGATTGGGTAAACCCAGCATCAATAAGTGTATTAGAAAATTTGGCAAACCAATTGCGAGAGGCTTGTTTGAGTCTGTATAAAGATTTGTTTAAGCGACAAACTAGTTTCTCCCCCTTACTAGGATAACCGGGTGGAAGAGTCATATACACTTCTTCTTGCAAGTTTCCATGTAAAAAAGCATTGTGTACATCCAGTTGATGTATTTGCCAATTTCTTGTGGCAGCAATAGAAAGAAGAACACGGAGTGTGACAAGTTTGGCAACCGATGCAAAAGTCTCATGAAAATCAATTCCTTCAGTTTGGGTGTAACCCTCTGCCACACGTCGGGCTTTATAAGGCTCTATAGTCCCATCCGAGTGACGCTTTATTTTATAAACTCACTTGCAACCAATAGGATGTTTTCCCACATGACAGAGAACCAAGGTCCAAGTATTGTTTGTCTCCAAGGCTTGAATTTATGTTTGCATGGCAGTACACCATTCGGATGAGTGGATAGCTTGTTCAAATGTTTTAGGCTCATGCATAGAAGACAAATATGATAAAAAAGCTCTGTGGGAATGAGAAAATTTATCATAAGATAAATATTTAGTAAGAGGAAAAGGTGTACTTGATGACCTTGTAGTTGGCGAAGAAGATTGGACTTGAGTATTAGAAAAAATATAATCTTTGAGATGTGCTGGTTGTTGAGTATCCTGTTGGGAACGACGTAGAGTAGGTGATCCAGGTGACGTATTGGGCAAATTTGAATGATTGGGTGGATTTGAGATAAGAGGTAACTCTGTTGTAGATGGTTGAGAAAGAGTGGGGGTTTGGTCACCAAAGTCTGGTATGGGCAAAGGAAGAACTGGCATTGTGGAAATAGATGGAGATGAGTTTTGAAAAGGGAATGTTTTCTCGAAAAAGGTAACATCACGACTAGTAAATATTTTTTTAGAATCAAGATCACAAACTTTGTAAGCCTTTTGAGCATGTGGGTAGCCAAGGAAAATGCCAGGACGAGCACGCTTGTAAACCCGAACATGCATGTGGACGAAAAAAAATATAGGCATATATTTATAGTGCATATTTTAATAGGTTTATAATTAAAAAAAAACAAAATTAAGTTATTTACGAAAATGTCATTGCATGACATTTGTTTCCAAGTTGTTGCCTAGCAGCACAAGAGGAGTTCTCCTCAGCCTTCTCCATGATTCCAAATGTGTTTGAGGGGGTGTTAAATACTTCAGCAAGTCTCTGGATAATGGAGAACCGCCAAGAGAGAAGAGAGGGAGAAGAGAGAAGCTAGAGAGAGAAAATTAAATTTGGAATTTCGGATTTGTGGAAGAAGCTACTTCGAACGATTAAAGGTATGATACTAAGCTAATTTGAGGATTAGGAATCTCCTGATATCATTAGAATTTCATATGGTGTACTACAATTGCTCGAATTTATGTTTTAAATTTTCGAATTTTAGGTTTTTATAAAATGAGTTTTGAGTTTGAGGTCATTTTGGTTAACTTGGTTGGCATGGCTGTGTTGTGGGGAGGTAGAGGAGGATTTTGGTGGTTATTTCAAGGCTTGTCGTGGTTGGAGGTGATGGGGTGGTGGTGATGAAGTTTTGGCCATGATGGGTTTTTGATCTCTTGGTTTTGGGGGTCAAGCTTTGGAGGGAAGGTTGTTCCTATCTAAACTGGACCTTAGGAATCCATTGATGACCTTATAAATGGATTTAGAAGTTGTTAAGATAATTAAAATGCAAGTTGCAGGTCTGACCATAAACTAAAAATCTTATTTTTGGATTACTTTGACCAATTTTTCTTATGAGTTTAAGCTTAATTCGAAACTTGAGAATTATGGGGTTTTTAGAGTGATGTGTGGTGAGTGTTTAGGATCCAAAATTAGGTAAAAATGTGTATTGAGGAGGGATACAAAGGGTGAGAAATATGGGAGTTAGTGCTGATGGAAGAAGTCTAGGATTTTGGTCAAAGTGACCAAGGAAGAAGATGGAGTACACTAGTGCACCCCGATGGCGAGTGAGGACGTGTCTGAACTTTGATTGACCTCTAGTTGGTGTCAAAAGTTCTGTAACGTCCGTGCGGAGGTCCCGGTAAAATTTCAAATCGATCCAATGGCCGGATCAAAATGAAGATTAAAATAACTATTTTTGACCTCTGGGGCCAATTTGACCCAGTTTTTGGGTGATTTTTGGAAAATAAATCTTATATTCATTCCTAGGTAGGTTATTTGAGTATGTGTATGAAAATTCATTGAAAAATAACATCGTTTTATTTTTGGCTATTCTGGATCGAAAAACAGCGTAGAATAGAATTTCTCAATTCTGGATCAGTCGAAGTTTTTCAAATTCATTGTGAAATCATGTATTACATTCCTTATGAATTATTAATATATTTTAAAACTTATGATTGATGATCTTGAATTTAAACTGAAAATCATAGATCCGAATTAGGATTTTGAGTGCAGTAACGCACAGTGGTCTAAAACGATGCAATTATGGTTAATACAAAACGTTAAGAAATACATTCTTGTGCATTGATTTTCATTAGTTAAGCTATATTTGATTTGATACTCGTTTTCATTAATTAATGTGTTAACTGTTAGGGTTGGAGGGTACTATCTCGATTACGCATAGGGATTGACTATAAAGAAATGAAGTGTATCTGTCAGTGGTAAAGGTGAAGTGTACTGCTTCATAATACTTGGAAGTAAAAGTATATGATATACCAAGTTTATTCTCTTATATGTGAGAAATCAATTTTGCTGAATTGATTTGAGTTGAGTTGCTTAAGCTATGGATCAAATATGTTTTGTTGAAAAGCATGTGGTTTGTTGAAAAGCTTGTGATTTGAGTAGTATCCACTGCTAGAGTTGTTGATAGCTTGACATAGCTTACATGTTATTGATTTGGACGCTGCGCAGTTGTCGTGAAATAGATTGACATTGCTTAAATGTTGTAGATAGCTCGACATTGCTTAAATGTTGTAGATAGCTCGACATTGCTTAAATGTTGTTGTTGACTCATAGCACATGTTGACTATTTATTATGTTGTTATATTGGCAGAGATTATGAGATTTCAAAGTGGGTTGAAAACACTTTGATTTTGACATTCTCCTCAGATTGTGAACATATTTGGTGAACATATTTTGATATTTGATCCATATTTTTAATATCTCCATTTATTATGATACGCAGTACACTCAAAAAAATTATTGGTTTTAGGATGCTGAAGTCTAGAGTGAGGTCCACTACTGCACTAGCATGGGAGAGATGGGGAAAAATTAAGGAAATCTGGTTATGTACATACTGTACAAGAGTGTCTGTTTTTCTGTTGTTTGTTGTAAAGGGATGGAATCCTTATCTTTTATTTTGGCAAAAACGACACTACTGTGTACCCTGTTACATAGTTCTCTATTTTGATGGTGGCATTATGTGGCATTATTGATTTTTTTTTTTTACAATGCATTACTACATTACAAATGCAGGTATTGCCACGTGTTGAGTTACACTTCCATCTCTAAAAAATCAAAAAGGTCTCTCGGGATGGGGTGTGACAACGCTTGTCAAATTTGTGAGGAATATTGGAGTTATGAGCATAACATAAACAACCAAATACACGTAAATGGTCGAAGGTAGGTCTTTTGTGGAAAAGTAACTCATAAGGAGTTTTTCCATGCAAAACTTTGGTGGGTAACCGATTAATTAAATGTGCAGCGGCGAGTATACAATCACCCCAAAATTCTAAAGGCAAGTTTGCTTGAAAACGAAGAGCACGGGCGATATTAAGATGGTGTCTATGCTTTTTTTCAACCGCCCCATTTTGTTGGGGTGTATCAACACAACTAGTTTGGTGAATGACCCCACTAGCTTTCAAGAATTCTTGAAATTCAGCTTTAAAAAATTCTTTACCATTTTCGCTACGCATTTGTTTGACCGAACAATTGAATTGTTTATGAACCATAGCAAAAAAATCATGTAAATGGGTGTATGATTCAGAGTTAAATTTCATCAAATATACCCAAGTACTTTGAGAGTAATCATCGACAATGGTTAAGAAATATGATGCACCACAAATTGCAGGAATATGGTAAGGACTCCAAACATCACAATGTATAAGATCAAAACATGAACTTGTAGAAATCATGCTTAACGACATTAGTAATCGGCAATGTTTTGCCAGAGGACAAACGGTACAAGGACATTTATTTGTAATGGAAATGAGAGAATCCAAAGAGGATAACACAATGTGTGGGAAAAAAAGTTACACAACAATTGAGAGATTTGGTGAGTTTGCTAACGAATAACAAATTTAAATGAAAAGAAGGGACAAGAAGAACATCTTCTTATTTGATATTTGAAGTTGGACAAGCAGAGCCAACATGAGTGGCATGAGCACTTTGATCATTAGGTAATTTAATTGGGAAAGGAGAAGTCATAACATGGTATTTAGTTAATAAAGATGGGCGAGAAGCCATGTAGTCCGTATCAACCGTGTCAGTAATCCATGAATGATTGGATAACTGAGTGGATAAGCTAGAGAAACTACCTGCAACGTTTGCTAGAGGAGTCATATTACCGGCAGGTACAAGAGAAAGCAGCTGGTCAAATTGTTCCTTTGTGAACATAGGTGTATCAAAAGATTTTTCGACAATGGCAACAGAGGGACTAAAGTCAACATTTGCTGCTGTTGGACGAGTGTCGCGAGAGTGCTGGGCATCACGAGGTTGATTGGATTCGAAAGCCTTCCGAGGTGGATAACCATGCTTTTTAAAGCAACGTGACTCACTGTGACCGGCGGTGTTACAGTAAGTGCAATGATAAAAGAGTTATTTTCCATATTGATGCGCCGATGCGGTTTTATTTGCAACCATCAGATTGCTGAAGACCCATTGTAGGAACATCATTAATGGAACGATGTCGTTCTTCTCGTAGGAGAAAGGAATAGGCACGCTTGACAGAGGGTAAAGGTTCCATTAATAATATTTGGCTACGAATGGAACTATAAGAATCATTCGGCCCCATGAGAAATTCCATAAGTCTATCGGTTTATTGAAGTTCTGGAATAGAATTGAGTGCACCACGAGTACAAGGAGGATATGAATTATAAGACGATAATTCATCCCATAGCCCTTTAAGAATGTAAAATAAACAGCAACAGAAGTTGTTTTCTGGGTATGAATAGAAATAGCACGACGAATCTCGAAAATACGAGGAGCATTCTTTTGGGAAAATCGATCACACAGATCGATCCAAACTTCGGAGGCTGTAGAATTATATATGACACTGTTAGCAATATCACGAGAAAGGGAGTTTACAATCCATCATAATACCATGCTATTGCAACGAATCCATTGTTGACGGTTCGGTGATGCTTCATCAGGTTTTGGAATAGATTTATCAATGAAGCCAAGTTTATTCTTGGCTTCAAGAGCCTTGCGCATAGCCCTATTCCAAGTTGGGTAGTTGTCTCCTTGTAGAGGCTGAGACACAAGGACAGCACCAGGATTATTGGAGTGATGAAGGTAGAACGGAGAGGACATTTCATACTCTATTGTCGTGCTTGAGTTTGAAGAAACAGTAGGAGAAGTTGATGAGATATTGGCAGCCATGGCAAAAGCTTTGATAGATATCGGAGCTAACAGAGGAAAAGAAATTTTGTTGGTATGAATTACAAAGGCTCTGATACCATATTAAGAAACTGAATTGGAAAGGAAGAAAATTGAATTGATTGTATTACAGTACATGTGTTCTATAGGTACATGATTGTCCCATAATGAGTGGGATTGAGAGGAGGAATTAACGGGATATAAATCCTATACAGCAAGATATATGCAGTAAATCAAGACATATTCAATACATCAAGATTTAAGGAGGAAATCATGCGAGAATCAATCTAGTATAATGTTAATAAAACCTCAAAACTAGAGTTTCGTAACATCTTGACGAAGAATTTCAAACTGAAGGTTCGGTCAATAGAAGGGGCGACTTTGTCTCCCAGGAAGAAGAATAGTCTCGCGATCTAGTTGACTAATCACGTTGATCATTTAATTGGGGGGAACGTGTCACATTAGTGGTGAATGATCAGCGATGTCCTCTAATCACCACGACGAGGCTAGTCCCATTTTTAGTAGACTCAACTATAAATATTCATGAAAAAATGAATATCAGGCTCTTTCTTTCACAACTAACCCCAAGAAGTTTTTTAATGTCAATACTTTCTATTTCATCGAGCTCCAAACTTGTGGTAAGTTTACATTAATGCTTTAATAAATCCATCCTTTATACTATTCTCTGTAACAGGTTGTCATCTTGTAATTTTAAATTATATCGTGTTAAAATTTATTTAACTTAATTACAATCGCTACTGTTTGCATCTCCAGCATTACAAAACCCCGTAAGTTGATATTAATGCTTTTTAATAAATCCATCATCTATACTATCTTTTGTAACGGGTCATTATCTTGCATTTTTAAGTTGTATAAATTGAATCGTATCAAAATTTATTCAACTTATATCCGATCTATTGAAATCATGTAGAGTTAGATTCGTGTCATCTAGTTTTGTGTCGTGTCAGAGTCGTCTCATATATATAATTTGTGTTTATCTTGATTTGTTTAACAAAACTTATATCAATCCATGTACTTGACGGGTCACCCATTTACTACCCGATCCAACAAAGGCAAAATCAAAACTCACCAACTCCATCGATCTTGCATCAAGTTTGAGGGTAATATAGAGATTTTTCAGGCCTAGTGTGTACATCCCTTTTCACATACAAGCGCGCACCTTGACACAATAATAAAATTTTTCATTAAAATCTAAACATCATGAATTAAAGTTATGAAAACAATCTCTCTATACGTTGATAGAACTATAAGTATCTAACCATTCTCATATCTCTAAATGACAAAAACTTTCTCATATCTCTAAATGACGAAAACCTCATGTACATTGTACTTCTTTTTTACATGCCATGTTGTATATGATTACTTCTCCTATGGTTATCTTTCTCACTACTCTACTGACACTTTTTCCCTTCTGTTTCTTTCTTGCTATGAATTTCATTCAACAAACTTACTATTAATTAATCGATAATAGACTTTGAATCTTGAAGCAAATTTCAAAACGTCAAAATTTTTTATTCAAATTTACTAATATTTTTTATGGATGAAGACAAACGGTGCATTGAGTACAGGGGTACAATTTTCTTTTGAAGCAGTGGTTGTATGATAAGTCAAATAAGGAATAATTTTCTTTTACTCCAGTGATTTGCCTTATAATCACTTTACCTCTATAATTTTTGAAGGGTTAATTACAAAATATCCCCTTCAACTTTGGATAGTTTGCAACTCACTCCTTTAGGTTTTAATTTTAACAAATAGCTTCCTTTAAGTTTTAATATTTTGCAATTAACTCCAATAATAAAAGACAAAAGTTAAACATGTCAAATTCATGTGAGTAATAATTTGTTGAATATAGACAATTACACTTACACTTATTTTTTTTCCCCCGATAACAAATTTCCATGCCAAATATTATATTTTCTCTTTTACCCTTATACCCTTTCATCCTCCCCTACCTCGGATGGTTAACTTTCATTCCCTCCCCTTTTTGGTAGAAATCCTCACTTCCTTATGATGAGGCGGAAGTGAAGGTTTCTATATTTTTTAGTCTTGACTTTTTTGTTTCCTTATTTTTTTGGGACAAAATTGGTATCTTAAGAAAAAGAAATATGAAAAATAATGTACAACATGGAGGATGTAATGGTTCTTTCAGGTTTTCGGCCACTGTTGTCAGTCAATTTAATTCACCTGAAACTTGGTGAGGCAAATTACAACATTTCAAATCACAACGAATTGGTTATAACAAGGAACATAGTTGGAGGGAACGGATTGTAATTAACCCATTTTAAATTATGCTCATAAATTTGGACCAAGTAAAAAGAAATATGACCATTAGAGCCACCAATAACATTACTCGTTCTGAAATATACTTTGGATCAAGTTATTCTATATAAAGTAACTTTTCATCAAAAAAATAACCATATGGTTAAAATGTTTATTGTAATTAATATGTAAATAGACAATTAAAATGTTTATTATGGTTCAAATGTAAATACAAATAGAAAAGAGTTAGTGTAGTTAAAAGATTAAAATATGCCGTAAGATAAATCGTGAAATCTAAACGATGTAAGTCATGTTTTTTTCATAAAAGCAAGACACTCTTGCACGAAAGGGTCTTTGAAGAAAACAATATAGAAGAGATGAACAAACTCACGAAGCTATATTATAATTTAAATAAATCAAGGGTTGATTTGAACATTTATATTTTTTAAAAATAATAACGAGAACTATCATTTAGAATTATGACTGCTACCTACGTTCGAAAAGCACACAATAACCCTTTGGATCATTTAGTATTATGATTGCTACGTAAGTTCGAAATGTATACAACAACCCATTTATCAAATGCTACTATGTAAGTTTAGCATTTCTTATGAGACTCGAATTTAGAACCATGAACCATCAACTACTAAAACCTTGTCATCCAAGCTGTTTTGATAACAGTGATGTCTTTTTTGGAAACATGATCTTGCGATTGCACATATCTGGGCAATCAGCTGCTGTCGGTCTTCATTCTTGTTTTATTTCTACGTAAATCAGATAACGAAACAAATTTTCTCTTTAAAGCTAACTGAAGGACTCTCAAGTAACACAAAAAAACTCGATCTGCTTGTGTCCTGCTATGAGCTATCCCAAAGGGCATCCAATTAATCATCAAATGAATCAGTCCTAGTTACTTCACCTAATTTAGCAGTAGTACTTACAGAGAGAATATAAAAACTACAGAATAATGGTTTTCTTAAGAATTTTTTCATAATTACCAGTTGATGTATACACTTTTGAGTCATAGTTTTGGTTGTTTTTTTTTTAATATTTTCTTCACATTAAGAGGAATAAAACATAGAGAAATAGTTATTCTACAATTTCATAACTGATTTATCCGACTGTTGCAGTGTCATATTTTTTTTTTTTTTTGATAAAAAAAAAAAGCGTCATATTTGACAATACCATAGTTTGCACAGAAAACATTAACAGAAAAGACATATATACAATAATTTAGGGTAAATTACACTGACACTCCCTATAAATTGATCTAATTATAGAGATATACCGTATATTTTTTGAAATTATACTAATACCTCTTACTGTTTACCTATCCATTTCACAAAATACCTCTATGGTTAGCATCATTATTGGCAAGGTCAAAAAAGTGATTACATCATCAACTTTTTACACTTTAATACTCATATAACCCCTGCACAAAATTAGACTGATTTGTTTATTTTTGTGTCGTATTCATATTATTATTATTTTTTTTTAGATAACGTGAAACCTCTCTAAGGTAGAGCCACTTTGGATCTATCCCTGCGAGAGTAAACCCCGGATATTGGCAATCACCCACAAACCACAGGTATTGGTTAAGTTCGAGAGATATCAGTGAAAGTCAAGCCCTGACATCTGGGTCTACGGTTCCTTTGGGTTCAACTCCACACTACTGGGCTTCTTATGCGGGTGTGTTTGTATTCATATTGACCCATTTAAACTTTGAACAAAACAATTTAATCCTAAGATTAAAGTCTAAAACTCTATTATCACTTAATTGAATTCATGCTTATACTTTTTCTATAAATTAAAAATTAACTTAATAAACATAGCAATAATAATGAGTAAATTTTTTTTTATACAATAATTATGTCAATACTTAATAAATAACAACAAATAATTAATATTTTATTTTTATAATATTAGTTAAACATATTGATTGTGTCAATTTCTTCTTGTTTGTGTTAACACACAAACAAGAAGATAGAAGAAGTTCGACACGATTAAATAAATGGGTTGATCGTGTCAATTTCGAATATAGAGGGTTGAACTCGAAAATGACACATTTAATAGGATTTAAATATATGATAGAATAATAAGTATAAAATAATGTAAGGTAAGGTTAATTATGAAAAATCGCATTTTTTGTTATATTTGTTAAGGGACAAGACCTGAATGGGGGGTGTCAATGTAATTTCAGAAAATTGAGAGAGTGTCTTTGTAATTAGACCAATTTATAGGGGTGTCAGTGTAATTAACCCAATAATTTATCATTATAGCAACAATGAATCAGATGATTACAATACACATACCAATGTCACCACTCCTCAGGTCGCTATCTCCTGGAGCACGACAAAAGAAATCTTGGTCAAACTTATTCATCATATGCGACAATAGACTTACTATTAATTAAACGACAATAGACTTTGAATCTTGAAACAAATTTGGAATCGTTAAAATTTTTTATTCAAATCTTCTATATGATAAAGTAACCTATAATTTAAATTTAAAAGGAAAATAAAATAAATTTTACTATTCGCGATTGATATCACTTAAAATTTTATTTTAAAATTAATGTAACGGCTAGTATTAACACTTTAAATTTAATAAAAAAAATAGGTTCCTACGAGTGTGTTTGGAGTGACTTTTTAAAAATATTTTAAAAAATAATTTCTCATAAATATTTTAAAAACATAGTGTTTGAAACTGCCCTACCACTACCTCTACCACTACCACTGTCATCACCACCGCCACCGTCGCCACCGTCGCCACCGTCGTCGCCACCACCACCACCGCCACCCTCATCATCGCCGTCACCACCACCATCACCACCGCAACCACCACCTTCACCATCGTCGCCGTCGTCACCACCCCCACCATCACCGCCACCGCATCCACCACTACTATGCCCACCAACACCACCGCAATCACCACCATCGCCGCCGTCGTTGCTGTCATCACGGTCATTGTCACCCACCAAACCCCCACCGCTGCTGCCCCATCACCTCTCATCCCCATTACAAGTCGATGCTTAAATTTTTTTATCTCTTCTCTCTATATGTGATTTGATTTTAGATATGAATATAAATATTTTTATTATTTACTATTTTTTATTATTTTGTACCTTCCGGCACAGACAATAACTAATTTACTAATATTTTCTATAAATGAAGACAAACCAGTGCATTGAGTACAAGTGTACAATTTTCTTTTGAAGCTGTCATTGTATGATAAGTAAAATAAGGAATAATTCTCTTTTACTCCAATGATTTTACTTATAATCACTTTACCTCTATAGTTTTTAAAGAGTTACAAAATGTCTCTTTCAACTTTGGATAATTTGTAACTCAATCATTTAGATTTTAAGTTTTGATATTTTGTAATTAACTTCAATAGTTATTTTTAGACAATAAAAATTGATAAAAGTAAGACACGTCAAATTAATGTGATCCTTAGTTAGAGGGGCTTATTTACCCGTTTTAAAATATGCTCATAACATTACTCGTTCAGAAATGTACTTTGGATCAGGGTACTCTATATAAAGTAGTTTCTCCATGAAAAAATAACAGAATGGTTAAAATGTTTAATGTAATTAATATGTAAATAGACAATTAAAATGTTTACGGTGGCTCAAATGTAAATATAAATAGATACGAGTTATTGTAGTTAAAAAATTAAAAAAAAAATTGGATTAGGAGGTACC
>CAUOFW020005951.1:0-25535 GCA_963454935.2 Ilex paraguariensis
AAAATTTAGCTCGATTATCGAACTCTATCCACAAAAATGAAAAAATGAAAAATTTAAATGAAGTGAGATTTTCTTCAACAACTTTTTTTAAAAAAAAAATTATTGGCTTTCTTTGAACTTCCGCTTTCCTTTGACTAACAAATCCTTCTACCCACCTCTCATCCGTTTCTATTTTGTCAGTATGTGATAATTATATTATCTATTGTGCTCGAGTAAGAGATCCATGTATTAATATTGTGGGTTCTCCTAGTAGTTGGGTTGACAAAGTTGCACGTTAAACAAAAATGACAGGAGAGGCTGCATCTAGGGGCGGAGCTAGGATTGTCTCAATGGAAATAACGTAAATTCTTAAATTTCAATATATAATTACAACATTATTTTCATCAAAATATGTATTCTTGATAAACTGTTTATAAACATAGTTACATCAAAAGAATGTTATTTAAAGGTGCAACTCATATATAAGTGATGTACAAAAAAATGCAACAAAAAATTTTACATCAAAAGTATCTTTTAGTGTTCGAGATTCTATACAAAAGGAGCTCCTAACTCTTGAACATCCAATAAATTCTTATAATTGTTTTCGACGAGTTTTCATATTTTGGAACCATTGCATAATCATTTCATTTTCAATGACACTTGAGACATTTTTCTCAATATATGCAACCAAGCAATCATTCATCCATTGATCTCTTATTCGATTGCGCAATCAATTCTTTAATATGTTCATTGTTGAAAATACTCTTTCGATGGTTGCAGAGGCAACTAGTAAGATAAGTACTAGTTTGATGAGTAAATATACCAACGGATATATTATATTCTTTTTGTCTCAACTAACTTCTCTTCAAGCCCACTAATTCCTTTAACTTCTGAAAATTCATTGGAGTGCATATCAAGTATATAAGTCTCAAGTTGATTATCAAGTATCAAGAGCTCCATTAAGAAAAATTCTGAAGGATAAAATTGAGCAAGACAAAGCAACTTCTCCTTGTTGAATGCAGAGAATGAATCTATTGGATTTAGGCATGCCACACAAAGAAGTAGTTTGGTGTTCACCTCAGTAAAACGATCACTAAGCTCTTCAAGTTGCATATCTAACACCGTAGAAAATAATTCAACACGATAACGGTGTAGATTAGTGACTTTTTCACCACGTCGTGACCTTCCTTGAGCTATGTATATCTCATCCATATTCAGAATAATAATATGTTTTTCACAAAAAAAAAAAAAAAAGAAACCTCGGCGACTAAAAAATCACATCCATCATCCCTCATCATTTGTAAACGTTGTTTGGATGCTTTAACTAAACCCATAACATTTACAATATCTTTATCTTTCCTTTGTAATGCTTGTGATAGTTCATTTGTAATTCTCAATACACCTTCATCAAATGTAAATTGAATACCAAATCGAAAAATTGAATTGAATCCAATAAAACACATGTTTCACCTCTTTGCTCAGAAGTTGTATCATCCTCTACAATAATTTCAAGCACATCAACAAACAAAACAATCACATTTATGAGAGTGTCATAATGTGAGCCCCAACGTGTATCACCGGCCCTTTGAAGACTACTTTCTTGATGCAAACCACGCCTACTTGATAACTCTCCACTGTTTAGTGCTTGAATAATCTTACTAGCTTGCTTCTCTCTTAAAATATCTCTTCGTTTGCATGAAGCTCCAACAACATTTAATAAATTAGCAACAATATTGAAAAACAATGCAATTTGATTGTGATTTTTCGCAACAGACACAAGTATGAGTTGAAGTTGATGAGCAAAACAATGAACATAAAAAACAGATCTATACTCTTTTATGATGAGACTTTTGAGACCATCGAATTCTCCCCTCATATTACTGGCTTCATTGTCCACGTAATCTTGACAAACTTAATCCACGCTTTGAGAACAATGATTCAATTGCCGCTTTAAGTGATAAAACATTTGTATTAGTAACATGGATTATGCCAAGAAAACACTCAGTGATGCATCCCTTTTTATCCATATAGCGCAACAGAACTGTCATTTACTTTTTAACTAAAATATCATGAGATTCATTTACTAAAATAGAAATCAAATCATTTCCAAGATCAATGATTATTGCGCATGTGGTTTCACTTGCAATAACGTGGACAATATCATTTTGAATGTCTAGTGCTGTCACTTTTAGATTTTTTGGAGCATTTTTTAAAACAACATTGTTGATAGTTTCATTGTGCTCAGCAAGAAATCATAGAAGTTCAAGAAAATTACCTTGATTTTTTGAATCCTCAAACTCATCATGACCACAAAATGCTAACCCTTGACATAAAAGGAATCAAACATAATCAACTACTGCAGTTAAACGAAGTCGATACTCCTTGCGAGCTTAATTTGATTGCTTAGAATAAACAACTTTAATATGTTGTTTCTGATTCATTAGATTTTGGCACTTTCTCCAATTTTCATTATGAGCACTATTTGGACTCCCAATATGAATTTGAAATCTTTCTTTTTTCTTCTAGTTACGGAATCCCTCTATAACGAAAGCGTCACCACCCCCTTGCTCTCCCATATCACTTCTTATTAGATGGCAACATAAGTAATAAGCAGCATCTTTTTTAATGCTATACTCCAACTAACTACCAAACTCGTTGAACCAGGATAGACTAAAGCGACAACACAGCTTGCCGAATTTCGTTTGAAAAAAATTATGTTCATGGGGTTGACATGGGCCTTTTTGTAGATATGCTCTCCGAATTTCATCTCGGTCAGGGGGCAAGTTTAAGAAATTCTTAAAATTTTTAAAATTATAGCTAAGTCTCAAATTTTTTTAAAATTTCAGTGGGGACAACTGCCCCCATACTAAATCTGCCACTGGCTACATCTAGACTGTTTATCACTCCTTGTTCTTGGTTAGGTAATTGATAAATACTTTTTTTGCCACACCTAACAAGATCAAGATATAATGAATATAATAAAAGAAATCTTAATCCGTGCATCTATGTGTGGCAAGGTGTTATATTGTTATCTTTGTGGAATAAGGGCTTATTTGGATAGATTTTTGGAGAGAATTTGGATTGACTTGTCCAAACTTTTTCAAATTCAAACTCTTTTTTATAAAGATGGGATTCAACTTTGAATCCAACTCATACCCATGTTTGATATGCAACACATATACATGTAAGATCTACGTATATATCACAATTTTTTACAACCATTTATCCTTTAAAGAAACCCATGATTATGGGTTTAGTATTTGGGCCAACTACGGATTAGATTTGGTAACCCAAAATTGAAATTTTAGGGCCAAACATGAGATTTATGGGTCATTTGAACTATTTTCC
Organism: Ilex paraguariensis; assembly: GCA_963454935.2. Lineage (NCBI taxonomy): Eukaryota > Viridiplantae > Streptophyta > Magnoliopsida > Aquifoliales > Aquifoliaceae > Ilex > Ilex paraguariensis. Next base: position 3,328 of record CAUOFW020005951.1, read on the forward strand.
CCGAACCCTGAACACCAATCCCCCAAATCCATAAAAGAAACAGGCTCTAAAGGGTACGGTAGCCAACTACAGATACTGTTTTAATTTTTTTATCGAAAATTCATTTGGTACTCGTTTTTCTTTTTTCTTTTTTTGTGCTCTGGTGCATAACAACAATAATTGAAGTTTACCAGCTATTATTTTCATAAATGCCGATATTATTTTCATTTTTTTATCGGATCGATTATACAATGAAACAAAGCACAAATTCACAACAGCTAAAAAAGCCAATCAAGCTCTCAAACCAGCAACATATATATGAAGAACAAACTCAAAAAACATAGAAATGTTATAAAGCACATGAAAGTGGTGAAGCCGTGTTGTTTCAGGAGACAAGGGCAATGCCGTTCACTAGCAAATCATCAGACAAAACTTTGTTAGCAGCCTCCGATGGATGAACACCATCCCAGAACACATACTCTGATGCATTTGCACACGTCCCCACGGACTCGGAATTGCATAGAATCGATGTTTCTACCAACCCAGTTCCACAACATGCCTTCCTTGCTTCAAAAAACCCTGCAATTTCAATAATAGGTTCACTGGTTATTGCATAAATTTGTATTACTGTTATAGAGTAGTTCAAAAGAGAGACAAAGACAGAGCCATAAATTCAGACATTTATCTCATATGACTTCCCCAAAAGAATCCCCGCCGTGGATCATTCGACTGGAAAAACTATTGTCATCGGCCCAACCCAAAAATTCCCCACAGTTTGCAAGCCCACCCTGGCCATGTGGCGGACCATAAATAAAGATACAAATGTGGGCCCGGCCCAAAATTTTTTGTCCAGACCCGCCTATGTACAACCCTAAAAGTATAGGAAATAGGAAATCAAGAGAAAAGTAACATGAAAAGAAAAGAAAAAAATAAGAGTGATTATTAAATCTAATTTGGAATTTGAGGCGGAAAGGAGTGGAGCATTGCATACCATAATCGGTAGGCTTGGTGACAAGGTCATGTAGAGGCTGGTAGATGTCCAAGACAACAAGATTGAGGCCTGAGAGCTTGTTTTGTAGGTTTATTGATGTCGCATTGAGCTTGTTGTTAAATGAAATCGCTGCTTTGTTCATCTTTGCTACGCAATTGTTACTGTCGTCGCCAAACAACGTAATGGCCGCCGGTAGACATCCAATTGGTGGCAACGTCGACACGCCAATCTTTCTTGCTCCCAGACCGTATAAATCCTGTCACAAAAATGTCCCAATTTCACGAGAAAAAAAAAAAAAAAAAACAAAAAGGGAATGTACTTATATATGTTTGAACATTTATTTAGGTCATGGTGTGGTTTTATTATTAAATTGTGGGCTCACATGTTGGGCCGGGCCATATAATGCTACATACACAAAACTCTCACTAGACTTCGCAATTCAAGAGTATCGTGAATTGGACCGCTTTTTATTATTTTATCACTTTCCTATGAAAATGGTTTCAATTTTGTGCTATTGCGATCAAATTTGTTGCCCAAGCCATTACTTGCCATTGAATTAGTGGTGGACTGGATTAAGCCACCATCAATCAAATGACACAATAGAATTATTCGACAAATTTGATCCAAATAACCTTGCTGACGTAAGGCATGACAATGTTTGGATCACATAACTCGGGTAGAGTTTGAATCTGAGTCTTAAAATTCTTATACCCATACTCAAGCATTGTCTGACTATAAACAAGGTCGAGATTGTTTTTCCAAACACAACTCACCTAAAAAAAATTAAGTTTTTTGGACTGAACTTGAGTTAGGTTCTGATTAACCCGCTCAAGTTGTACGCGAAAATTTGTCATGTACCCAGATTATAAAATCACAGAGCAGCATGAAGTAAACCATTCAAAGTAATGAGGTGACCTGAATGAACTTTGCGTACGATTGGATGAGAATGTCTGAGAACTGGTCAGGTGTGTACACCTTGTAGACAAGCGGATCAATGTAATAGTTCTGAACAAAGTCACTACTACCACCACTAACAAAGTAAATTGAACCAGAGATTATCGTTGAAGCATTGGCTTTCCCTGCAATCCCCACCAGTTTCTTTTGGTACTCCTTGTAAAACTCCAGTTGCTTGCTCAGTGGTATTGTGTGCTACAACACAATCTCCAAGTCAGATTGTATATAGGTTATTCATGTATGGGTAGGATTAGGATAACACAGTGTTACTTTTCAGTGTCGTATCGAGAGTCACGATTTAGTCATGGAGATTAAGTGAGTTTACAACAAAATAAGATAATTTTCAATCGACCCTATGATCAATTTTGGGATAGATCCGAAATGATCTCATTTTACTTACCTATACATACATAATCTGTTGTACTTACATATAGTTTTGCTGTAGGTTCATAGTAACCAGAACCACCAGAGGCAAAGTTGGCACCAATCAGGAGGTGCTTTCCTCTGGCTTTCTTGCTAAGATAAGGCAGTGGGTATGAGGTGAACCCTAGGTTCTCAGCTGAAACATTAAAGGAGAAAACAAAGTCATTAGAAAACACAGACATAGACAAATGTAGAGAGAGAGAGAGAGAGAGAGAGAGATACCAGTGAAGTCAGAGGCAAGTTTTCCATTACAGAACCTGCCGGTTGGTTTGTGGGTGACATAGTCTCTTCCGTAAGGAGGGAAGTTGGCTTTGACAATGGTGTAAATGTAATTGTTGTTGCCCACATCAAAAACTGAGTCTCCAAATATGAACAATGCAGGGACCAGAGGCTGCCCATTGACCACACACAAACCCAGAACTATAAGAAGAAAGGAAGTCCATGAAAATTTTGAAAAGCCCATAATGTGTGTATGTGTTAGAGAGAGAGAGAAAGAGAGAGGACAATGGAGATGGGCAGGTCAGAGGGACAATTTAAAGGAGAGCTTGGAAGATGTTCTTAGTGCCTAATTGGGTGGAATGGCAACATCTGAAGAAAATTGGCCCTCTTTAGTTTTGCACTTTAAAAATTATTTTTCTGTTTTGGAAAATAATTTCTAAAAGAAAACTGAGAAAAAAAAAGTTGGTAGATTTAGAAAATAAATTACTCTTTTGTATATTATTATAAACAAACACTTTTCCAAAATTTTGAAAACACCACCACCACATTTCTTTTTTCATTATTTTTTTGGATTACTGTCCAAACAAATTTTACTGTTTTTTATTCCATTTGAAGTCAAAAATACAAACAAGTTCTGTAATACAAAAAATATCAAAACACATTTTTCTAAAATTCTTTCAAAAAATAATTTTTAAATATTATTTTTTGAGACGCAAACCAAACAAGACCTTAATCATTTCCTTATCACTCAAACCGAGTCAACCTATAAAAAAAAAGAATGAAACCCATGTTTTAGAAATCTTTTGAAGGTGACTAAGTACTATAAACCAACAACATGCGATAGAAACGTTGGGGCTACGACTAATCAATCTTTTCATTAATGTTGGGGGAAAAATTAAGTTACATATTTTTATTTCTTTTTTGCGGTGTGTTACACGGATTGTAATATCATTAAATAATCTTTTATTGATTTTGCTAATGTGGATCAAGGAGATCTCTAATGAATGGGGATCTAGAAGCCTTAGTGTTGTGATTTTGGTTCACAGATTTTACACAAAAACATACAAACAAGACACGAACTCAATGTAGCACGGTTAGAATTCAATACGAGCCAAACATAATCTAAGAGACTCAATTGATATATCAAGAAATGTGGGTCTTGTAATTCTAAAGGATAGTTCAAATAGTAATAATAACAAACTGTAAACATAGACGTCATAAATTCGAATATTGACAATTTTTTGAAGGCAGGTCATGAGGGATAAATTTTTTATGAATATCCTAATTCTGACATAGATGATCTATTTTTGATTAAACCAAAAAAAAAATTAGTTGAAATACACATAAACTAACCTAAATAACCAAGAAAAAAAAAGTGGGGTTTGATTTGTCAAAATGAGTGAATGACTAAATCGCTACACAAAGAATTGGCGGTGGTTCCAACCAAAGTTCAACTGGAGTGTCTTGCTGAACTATTGTTTTGAGCTGTCCTAGCTTCTAAGACACCTTCCTTGCATGTAACCCACATCCAGAATGTCTATAGTACACCTGTGATTTGGCACATGTATTTAGACCAAATGGACACTCGGTTTGCTGGACTTTTTATATTTGTAATGGGTGCCTTTCTTTATGTTCTGGTACTAAATTATGCAGTAGCTTTCCTATCACCATCACTAGCTTTCATGAAGAAAACCATCACATCTTTGAGAAATCCATATAAATGGGTATTGGCTTGGATAGGCATCCCATTTTTTTATGATCGGAGTAGTGCTTAATTTAGTCAAGTTTTAGAATGCTCTGGTTCATCGGCTCAGTTGTGATTGGTGGAGCTTAGATTATTGTTTTAACTTGCCTCAACAGAGAAGTTTGCAAGAAATTGAATTGAAGTCGGGGCCAATTTTGCAACAAAAAAATTTAAAAATGAACCACTAGAATATTTCTATTAATGCTAAAATTTTTAATTTCTCAACATTGTTTTCCGAAGAATTGTCTAATCACACCATAAGTCTTACTCTAGATGCTCGAATTTTGAATACTGTTTTGTTTGACAATAAAATGAAAACTATTTACAACTAGAAACCTATTTGAACTAAACCAAACGATACATTGTTTGAACTCTACTCGTTTTCAAAATAAATTTCATAATCTGATTACATTCGAACCAAGTCGAGCTTGAGTTGCTCATATCATCTAACACCTTAGCCTTTTGGGAGATTAATTGTTTACCTTCACACAGGCATGACAATAGGTTTGAACAAAGACATTGTCAAATTGGGGTGGCTAAGTTACCCCTTCAACATATGATTTGGTGGGTTTTAAATCTTTTGTAGCCTGCTTACAAGTTGATGGGTCTGTTTCTCCTAATTCTGTATCAGGACTACAGCTTGGAATGAGTAAGCAAAAGTAGGGTACGGCTCAAAATAAGCTTATTCAATTAAGCCAATTGTCTATCCGTCGGATGGTGAAAATTATTAGATCCACAGTGATATTTAAGCCTCTTGCTGTCCTTATCAACATTATAAACAGGGACTCAACTACAGTGCCTAAGAAAAAAATTTTGTGCCGCACCTCTAACTTTTATTATTTTAATAGTTATTTTTAAAATTTTGATGGGTCAATTCACAATTAAAAAAATATATTTTTGTGGATGATTTATCACTTTTGTGAGTATTTTTATTACTGTTATGGGTATTTTTATCACACTTGTGATAATTTATTTTTACCATTTTTATTCGTTACAAAAAAAAATTATCATTTTTATAGGTAATTTATCATGTTGTAGTAATTATTTTTACTATTTTTTTAAGTACCACAACAGTAATAAAAACACTCACATATATAATAAAAACAAACACAAAATTGATTAATAAAGATATGGTACCTTAAAAAAAAATTGGTACCGTAATCAATCCTATAAACAGGACAAGTCAGTCGACCCTTTACCATAATCTAAGGTACCAATATTAATGCAAAGGCGATCCTTAGCCTCTTGGTTGAAAAAATCTTGAAAAAATGAAAAAAAATCGGCTAGGCTTACTTTATTTTTTATTCATGATGGTGCTAAAAATTAATTGGACTGAACTAAGGAATGGACTAGGGTGAAGCCCAACGAGTGTGTGTGTGTAATGCAAGAAGAAGACAACGATATGAATGCAACGAGTGTGTGTGTGTAATGCAAGAAGAAGACAACGATATGAATGGTTCCTCTAACAAAGAGACTACCATAAGAAAAACTTTATTCCTCGAAAATTGTATTGCTTGAAAAAAATGGCTGTTAGCTACAGGGTGTTTTCCTTGAAGCCTTTATAGGATATTGCCTAGGTAGCACTTGATGCTTTTCCTAATGGCTCTCTCTCTCTCTCTCTGTGTGCAATGTAGAACTATTATTTATTTATATAACTGGTAGTTAAGTTTTTGTATTTGTTCCTTTTGATTAATTATGTGGTCCCCTTTGTGTTTATCTTTGTCTTGGAGCTATTGTCCCTAACACTTTTCTAACCCCACTACTCGTCGACTGCAATACTTGATCCGTCTCTACTATTTGTGGGTTTTTGTTTATCAGAGCCATCAAATAATATTCACTTGTTCCCTATCCACGTGTCATGCTACAACTTTTGCAAATAGGCCCGGTGTTGTGCTCCCATCTCTTGAGCTAGTACTTATACCGAACTTGTTGACATTAAGCCTCAATGGAGCTGAGTCGTAGCCTAGTTCGTGTCCAATAAATATTATCTGGATGAGCTACTTGGGTTGTTTTCCACAAGCCCAAAGGATTTTGAGTTTTAGAGCGTCCAGACTTAAATCTATCATTACCAATTTACATGCTAAATAATTTAATGGGCCTCTAAGTATTAGAGTCTAGAAGAGTGTAATGGGCTCATAGCCCGTGGATCCAACCATTCACTGGTTAACAGCGGGAAAAAATACATTGCTCAAATCCAATTGAGAGGTGTTTCTAGGTGGGCCACACTATAAATAGCCTCAAATTCACATGGCCCTAGTTGGATTGGACGTTGGTTAGACAGAATCCCACGAAAGAGATCAACCAAGGGAGAGCGTCATTGTTCAGAACCCAGCCCATGCAAGTGACTATTTGATACCATACAAACAGGGGCGGCCCAATAAATCCGGAGGCGCTAGGCGAGAATACGAAGCAGGACTCTATTAATAGCCAACAATTATTAAAATATATTCTTTTAAAAGCTATTTTTCTAGCTTTTTGAAATGCAAAAAATATTGATATATAGCTTTTTTAAATTTTTACATTAAAGTTTTGTTATATAGCTTTTTCATTGATAATATAGTTAATTCATTTAATCTTTTTTGTGACATAGTTGATCGGAGATAAGATTTTGTTAATTTAAATTTTGAAAAAATTTTCTCTGCTGAAGCAATTTTTACTGCAATATTTCTAAACGCTATACATGCATTTCGAAAAAAATCTAATTGTTTTATATAAGTTAAGCCTTCAACAATCAACTATCAAGATTCAAGCATTTAAGTTTTTGTCAGAAAATGATAAATCAACAATAATATCAAAAATATGATATCAACTTATTACAAATTCTAAGCACACCACACTTCTAAAAATTTCTAATAAAAAATGAGAGAACAATTGAACAAACTAGTTTATTATAATAGATTGAGCCCAAAAAATTTTGACCCTTGAATCTTGATCGCTATCAATTAATTGATGGGTTTTTGAACTATAAGAGAATAGAGAGTCTTGGTGTTCTTTTTTTGTTCAGATTCAGGCTTCACACTTCACAGAGAGAGGGCATAAGGGAGTGACGTTAAACAAACATTGTGGTTTGTGAGTGAATCTCGTAATAATAGCAGTTGATAAATTTGTGTGAGAGAGAAAGAGTGATGTAGGGAGATTTGCCTAATTCCTTCACAGATGAGAGAGAGAGAGAGACATCTAGTCGTCTACCTTCCTTGTTTCAGAAGTCTAGCAGTCTACTATAGTTGGCAAGTAGAAAATTTTTTTAGGTAAATTATTGAAGTGTTAATGGACCTATCAATAAAATTTTGGTCCTCTCAAACTAGCTCATCCAAAATACATGTACCCATAACTAAAACTCTTAATAGAGGCCTCCAAATTTTTGCAAAAATTTGGGGCCCCTATGCCGCCAACTAAGTGGCCTAGACCTAGGGCCGGCCTGTATACAAAAAAGTGAAAATTGGAAATGAATCTTCCTAGATGTACTTGTTTGAAAATAAATATTGTAAGGAAACTTATAAGGGGTTAAGTCCATGTTTAAAATTATATGCAATGACTTAAGTCCATTTTTTTTATCTCAAAAATATCATTTCTTGAAAGGAAGTTAAATTAATTTCCTATTTTAGAAATTGTTATCCCTTAATTCAATATCCATTAAAATATGCCAATAAAATCTCCATCATAAATTTAAAATTCAAATTCAAAGTTTTCTCTCTCTCTCTCTCTCTCTCTCTCTCTCTCTCTATATATATATATATATATATATATATATATATATATATATATAAGAAACCAAAGCTTGGCTGCGAGAGAAGCAAAGGCTCTCATCATCTTTGCTTTCACCAACTAAAACCTTCTTTCACATAACACAAAGCATCTGTAAGGTTGAGGATGCTGACATTGCTGCTTTGTTTAGGCTGGAGTGTTTTGCATGGTATTGTGTTGGTGAGATTGTGGGAAGGAGATTCACATTCACTGGTTACTATCCCTGAAAACAATTCACAGGGATAAAAAAAAATATTCAGTTTCAAATTCAGTGTTGTTTTTCATTTTGGTCGCTCTTTTTTTTACCATCTTTTGAGGTAAACTTTGTGCAATATTGTTTACATCAGCATGTTACTATGAATTTGAATAGTAAAATTCAAATTCATGTTACTATTTTTTTTATTATGTTACTGTTCATGTTACTGCTTTTGTTGAAGATGTTACTGTTCATGTTACTATTATTTTGAGTATGTTACTTTTTTTGTTGAGCATGTTACTACTATTATTTTTGTAAATATTAATATTCAATGTTACTAATTTTTTTTTTAATATTACTATTTTTTGTATTTGAATGGTACTATTTTTTGCGTTTGAATTTGAGAGAAATAATTATTGTTAAGTATGTTACAGTTTTTGTTAAGCATGCTACTATTTTTGTTAACATGTTAATATTTTTGTTGAATATGTTACTGTTATTATTTTGTAAAAATATTAATATTGAATTTTTCAATTTTTTTTATGTTTAAATGTTACAATTTTTTTTGTGTTTAAATGTATTATTTTTTATGTTCAAATAATAACTTTTTTTTTGTATTTGAATGTTACTATTTTTTTTTTTAAACTTACTATATATATATATATATAAGAGAGGGAAATTTTAAAGTTAGTCAAACTTTTAACTTATATATGGATATAGATAGATGTGAGAGAGAAAAGATTTTAATGTTAGTCAAACTCTTAAGATTTAAGAGTTTTTAATTTTTAGTTTTATTTCACTTCTAAAGGGAATGGATAATATAATAAAATTGACAAAAAATAAACTTCATAACAAATAAGTTTCTTTAACGGACTTAAGTCCAAACAAGTCCATATAGAGGGACCGGCCTCCAAATTTTCCTACAAAAAACTACTACTTTTTCTCTCTCCTCTCAATCTCACCTCTTAAATTTTAATATATCAATATTTGATGTGATAATTTATAACTATGTCTATAAATATGCCTTAAAAATTAAGTGATTCTTTACTAAATTTATGTATGATTTACTAAAATTGAACGTGATTGAATAATTCAGGTAGAATAAATTTTTAGATGTGATTTGTTATTTTTATTGTATTTAAACAAGAAATTTAGAAGTAAAATTCGATAAATAATTGGACCAAAGTTTTTAGATCAGATCCGATGAGAAGATTCAATCTGAATTCGATCTATTGACATTCATAATTTTATCCACGTGTCCTTTTGACACATTGCAATTACATAAATATGGAAACGCATAATCCCGGGTTGACAATAAGAATCCTCTAATCATGGAGAACACTAGAGTATTGGTTTAAACTTTAAGGTACTACCGAAAATTGAAGAAAAAAAAAATCCCAAAAAATGGTAAGCTTCACTCCAAAAAAGCAATAAACTGCACCTACAAATGTGACAAGTAATCCCAAAAAATCGTAAATAACTACTCAAATAGTAATAAAGACGAGTTATAAACACATACGTCTTGAGGTCGAATCTTGATAATACATTCGGGCCAATTCATGAAGAATTTATCCTTCATGAATAATCTATTATTGATCTAACCGGGATGAACTTAGTCGAATTACACATAAATTGACCCGAATACCCCTCACCATTAAAAAAAAATGATAAATGAATTCAAAAGGTAAATGCAAACCAAAAGTTTATAAACTCTAGTAAAAAGATATTATATATACCCAAAAAAAATAGTAAATAGTATGATATTAAAATTATTTTTCGATTATGTAGTCAAACCCATCTCTAATCACACGGATTTTAGATTTTACACAATTACCATCAAGCCGGGCATATAACTAAGTTGAAAAAATCAAAATTGATATCTCGTCATAGTGACTCAACCATTACATCGTATTAAATTCTCTGTTCACCATTTTTTTTTTTTTGGTCAGAGAAAACAACCATGTGATGGGCGTGTGTGGCAGGTGTGCTGGAGACGTGTGGTGGCACATATCCCATCTTCTAGATTTTGAGTGCTCCTTTTGGTCGGACTTTCTTTTTTGTGCCGGTGCCATGAAGGTTTTTTTTTTTTTTTTCTTATCTACAATTATGTGAACCAAATTATCCAGGTTACGAAATATAATTTTTTGATATCTAATAAAATTTCAGCATGTGTTAATTTTTTTTTATTACTTTATCATTTCCTTACAATCATCGACTATAACCAACCAAATCAAAAACAACAATTTTTATAATCTCGTCAAATCTACTTCCTCACTCCATCTCCATGCATGTCACACTATGGTTTCGTAAGCTGAGATTTTGTCTCATAGGGAGAATTTTTTTTATTTTATTCAACAGTTAAAGATGTTCGGATTAACTTATATGCATCTCAATTAATTTTTTATTCATGAAGAATAAATCCATTATGACTTGATCTCAAGATATTATCAAAATTCAAACATAGGATATCTAAGTTTATAATTTATCCATATTACTACTTGAGTTACCTTTGATATTAGAAAAAAAAATTATTGAACAATACTACACTTATTACCTTTTTGCCTCACCTCAATATGGATTATTGTGTTAATGGATTTCATTGACTTTATTAAATTTTCAAAGGCTATAATCAAGTCACGTCAAAGTGGAGCAAGTCAAATGGTGCACAAATAAGGGCAGAGGCAAGAATTTATATGTGTCGAGGCATTAATTATAAGTTTAAAAATTTGTCTTCTTAAAGATTAAAGTTAAAGACAAATAAAATTTTTAAATCATATATAATACCTAAAATTTCATTGACAAAAGAGCCAAAAATCGATATACATGAAATACAATAACAAAAAAAATTTGCAAAACAAGATTCTAATTAGACCCTTTTACAAAAAAATGAGACTAACTATAGTCTTTCATAATTGACCACAACATGATTTCATATTTTGAAAGCGTTGCATGATAACGTCATTATCAATGCAATCAAAAATGTCCTTCCCTATGTATACAATCAAGTTTATTGTCATCCATTGATCGCTCATTCGATTATGCAATCGATTTTTTACAACCTTCATAGCCGAAATTGCTCTTTACTGTGATCAAAGAATAATAATGTGAACCCCAACGTGTATCACAAGCACGTGTAAGATTAGTTTCCTGATTTAGGTCTCGCCCACTTGAAAGTTCCTCATTATTGAGTAATTCAATAACTCTAGTCACTTATTTCTCCTTAAGAATATCTCTCTATTTACATGAGGCTCCCATAACATTCACAATATTAGCAACTAAGTTGTAAAGAGTCATGATTTGAATAAGATTATTTGCAATGACCACAAGAGCTAATTGCAATTGATGCGAAAATAATGGACATAATATATATATATACATTCTCTTTCATTGTAAGTGTCTTGAGCCATTGAACTCACCTCGCATAGTAGTAGCCCCATCATATCCTTGCCCACACAATGTTGACAAGCTCAACTCATGTCTAGGAAATAAATTTTCTACAGCTGCCTTAAGTGAGAGAGTACTAGTATTAGTAACATATTCAAAACCTAAAAATTGTTCAACTATATGTCCCTTCTTGCCCACAAGTCGCAACAGAACAGTCATTTGCTCATTTGTTGATATGTCACGTGATTCATCAATAAAAACAAAAAACAAAATGCATCACGAAGACAGATCACAACAGCATTACACGTTTCAACAGAAGCTGCATTTACAATTTCTTTTTGAATTTCAGGCGAAGTCAACTTGAGATTCTCAAGAGCATTTTTTGGTAAGAAATTTTAATGATTCATGTATGAAATTTAGAACACCTAAATTGTAAGATTTAGATCATTTAGGTTTATAACATACACGTATGAGTCATGCTATTTGATCTCTGGATTTCTTTCATGAAATGGAAAGGTCTTCCTCTCCTTCTTCAAAACAATAGGCAGCTTTCAATGGGACAAGCCAAATTAAAGTTTTGAAGTGAAGAGAGGACCTAGTCTGCTATTTATAATAAAATCTAATGGGCTATTCCATTACAGGCCACAATTAGATTAAGGACTATATTTAACCGCTTCAACCACATCAATTAAAAGATGTACATAAACCCATCAAAATAGATCACTTCATAATATTGGCTCATCTCATTGGACCATAAATTCAACTATTTTTTCACAAACTAAAAATTAACTATCAATTAATAGAAGTCCAATATAAGAAAAATTTTAACATTCTCCCACTTGGACAACATTAATTGTAGTCATTTAAAAATAAAATAAAATTTATATATATATATATATTTTTTTTTTTTTTGAAAAGTGACTCTCGAGCTAATCAAACAAAACTCAATGTGGCCACAATAAAAATAATATGGTCCTGAGACAATATCTTAAACACGACTCAGTCCAATAAAATTATTATTTTCGAACCATGACGGCCTTTACATTCTTTATTAACATATGACCAATCCATGATTACAAAAAATAATAATTCTATTGACATGGATCAAGATGTGATAGTGTAGTAAGAAAATAACATTTCAATATGTGATCTAGTAAACATGTTATTTTCATTGTGAGTCCTCCAAATGATTTTTCTTTAACAACATTTTTCAATAATAAGTTAGAGAAATTCATTAGTTTTAAAAATAAGTTAGTATGTCTTCAAACTTAAAATCACAAGATTTTCTCAAATGGTATAATCAGAGACATATTCAATTGACAAAACGGTCATACTTAAAGACATACACCAAATCTTAAGATTTTGTATAAAATGACATGTCATAAATGTGTACACATATAACATAGCAAGAATATCATGCTAATAATAAGGATAATCATTAAATATTTATTATTCATCAAATAGATGTATCTCAATCATAATGAGTATCAAATATCACATATATAATTAAATCAATACTAAAGTTCATAGCACATAAATAAACTTCCATTAACCAAGTACATCAAAAGACCCCAAAATGCTCATGTTGTCAACATATTTTTTAAAAGTTACAAGTCTCAGTCCCTTGGTTAAAAAATCAGTAAGCATTGATTCTATATCAATTTGTTTGATCACAATGTCATCTTTTTTTACAAGATCTCTAACAGAAAGATATTTAATTTTCATATGTTTAAACCCACTAAAATATTTGTTTTTCTTTGATTATCACAATAAATTATTAGTGATTTAGAGATGGAATCAACAATCATAAGTTCTGAAATAAAATTCTTTAATTATATAACTTGTGTTGCAGCTCTATAACAAACTACAAATTCAGCTTGCACAGTGGAAGAAACTGTGAGAGTTTGTTTAACACTCTTCCATGATATTGTTTCTCCAGCTAAAATGAAAATATATCTTGAAGTGAATTTTAAATCATCCTAACACCTAGCAAAATCTAAATCTAAATAACCAATCACCTCAAGATTATCAACTCTCCTATAAACAAGCATGTAATTTTTTGTTTTTTACAAGTATCTCATAACTTTCTTAGCTGTCACCCAATGATCTAATCCTAGTTTAAAAAGTTATCTGTCAAGAACACTAGCTATAAAAGCAATGTTAGGCCTGGTACAAATCTGTATATACATTAAACTGTCAACATCACTCGCATAAGGTATATTATTTATAAACTCTTCCTCAAGATCATTTTAGGGGCATTCTCTTAAACTAAATTTATCACCGTTCACTACAGGTACATCTCCAAATTTACAATTATACATATTAAATCTTTCAAGTAAACGATCTATATATGCCCTTTGAGAAAGTCTCAATAATCCATGACTCCTATCCCGATGAATCTTAATGCCTAACACAAAATATGATTCTCCAAGATCTTTTATGTCAAATGTTTTGCACAACAATTGTTTACTCTCATAAAATAAGCTCAAATCATTATTTGCAAGCAAAATATCATCAACATAAAGAACAAGAAAAATAAATTTGCTCCCACTAGTCTTAAGATATATGCATTGATCCATCTTGTTCTCAACAAAATTAAGAGAACTTACTATCTCATCTTTCATAGCACCTACTCACATATCAGACTAAGGACAAATAATAACATCACGGCATGTTACTTGATCAATAATATCACCAATATCATAATCACTTTCTTCAAGATATCTATAATATAAAACAGGACGACTTCAACAAGCTGATCATACGATCTTAATTCATTTCATCCAACGGCCCACAATCATCCACAATATCATCATTTTTCCTCCCAAGATCATCATATTTTACCCACAATATTTTTCAAAATTCTGACTTCTCAATCAATATTCAGTCACCTCACCTGGTCTTTTTTGTTTTCCCCCTCCCTTCTGTCAGATGAGTCATGCCTCTCCAGCTACATCTTCTGTTTCTTTTTTTTCCCTCCCTCTCACTCATTCAAAATTCTGACCTATCTCACACTCTCTCTCTCTCTTACGCTCCCATCGACACCACTAGAACCATCGCTTGGATATTTTTTATTGTCCTAAATCGTAGAACAGTCCAGAAGAAGGCACTCCAGGCGACTCCGGTGAACTGCGACTGCGATCGATCAACCACTGCGATCGATCGTCCACTGCGAACAGACGAACTCAAGCAAGATGTTCTTGATTTGGGTTTAACCTGGAAAGATTTTAAATTTAATATTCAGTTTTGTTATGGGCTGTGTGATTTTCTTTTAAAGTCATTGTTTATAGAGTGGTTTGATTTTCTTTGTTCACCTCCATATATTCTTGTGATGTTTTCCCTGCACAGCGCACACAAACAAACCCAGCACACCCACACCCAACACAGACCCAGCACCCAACACAAACAAAGCCACACACTTTGGACACCAAGTGTTTGTTGGAATGACCAACAAAAAATTTGTTGTTATTATTATTATTATTATTATGAATTTCTTGTGTCTGCTCTGTCAACATTAGTTTGATTCAATGTGAACTGGATGCTTGATGATCCTCTCAGTAAATCACATCTTGGAGGGTTCTGAACCAAAATGTCACTCAAGAAATGCCATTTTTTTTTGGTTCTACTTGCTTCCTGATCTTGGCCATTTTTTTGATTATGCTAACATTGGATGTTTTATGACCCTTTGGTTCTGGTTGGCACTCAAGTTAATTGACCTGACATTCAAATAATTGCTTGACGCAGACAAGCTAAACTGAAGCAAACCGTTTGTTTGCCCTTTCTTGGGCTGATTTCGTTTGATGCTCTACAAGCTAAACTGAAGCAAACCGTTTGAGTTTTAGTTTGTTAGACTTTGCTAGGTTGTTATATTTGTGTCTACTCTTTTATGGCTATGCATTGAGTTACTGATTAGAGGAGCTATTTGTTTTCCCTTTCCTGGTCTGACATATCATCACAAACATTTCTTCATAGTTCATCAGTTTCCGGAAGTTGTCCATCATTATGTGGTCTTGACCACTTGTTGCAGTATGTACACTAGGTTTTTCATTTATATTTATATTCGAGATGAAGTGAAACTTTGAGATGTGTTTTTTTTCCTTGCATGGAAAAAGTGCATATAACGTGATCACTTTTAGTTAGAATGCATGTAGAATTCTAAATGGATCTTCTACGGTATGTCCTTTAAGTGCATCTCTAAGTCTTTGGTTTCCATTTAAAAAATTGTTCCATTACATATTTTTTCACAGGTCAGATCCCACGGAAAATGATAGTGTAGAGGGTTTGAGACCAAATGCTAGAGGGCCTGGTCTGCATGCTAAATCTCTGCGATATATGTAAAACGGATCTCTATTTCTTTTTTTTTTTTTATCAATTCTCAATAATTTATTGCTACGTACAGGCAATAATCCACATTTTTTCATATTCAACATGCTAACTATCAGTTATAGAGTTTATAGGGTCAATGTACAAACTTCTTATAAATGGAATATTCTTTCCTTGTGTTGACATACTCTTGTGGCCTTAACTTTGTTCTGTAACTCTATCTCATTACTTGCAGTCTGCTCGGGTTACGGACTTCTGTAAGAAAAACAAATTACAACTATAAGAGCACATGAATGAGTTATGGATAATGGTATAATGTGTTTGAAATTATTTTTTGGCGTATAATGTGTTGAAATTATGAATTTCTGGTGTACCTATTTTAATTGATTCTTTCACTAAATTTTTATTGATTTACACTTTGTTTGATTTTTGCAATTTTATGTTGTATTACATTTGCGCCTCTGCAATGGATTATTGGAATTAGTATGTGATTAGTATTATTGGAAGGTAGGAATTAAACAATACACTGTTCCAATAGTTTTTAAACTTTCAGAAATCTAAGACATTTTATATTGGTTCTTGAAAAGTAATCACCTCACTTTCATTTTCTGCATATGGAGTCATAACTCGCTTTGCATTATACTATGCAGTGGAAGCACCATAGTTGGCGTCGGTTCCCCAGACCCCCCACAATTTGTCTGTGATGATAGTGAATACGAAGATGTCTTTGTGTCAGGTAAGCAACAAGTAACCTGTCCAGGTTTTTTGTCTGGTAAGCCCAGGTTATTCATCTTTCTACATCTTAAAAAGGATAAGTTTTAAATACTTGTCAAATCATTATCTGTCTATTTATTCCTTGCTTATCAAATAATAGTTTGATATGTGTCTATTTCTTGTTTTATTTTTGTGGGTAGTTACCGTCTTACCAATTTTTTAGGGGGAATTTAACCCATTGTAAAGAACAAAATGACCCATGTTTTGATTTCTTTGATACTTGCAGGGAATTGCTTGGATTGGTGGGTTAAAGGCCCTAAATTTCTTCACATTTGTGAATCATCTTTGTAGGTAATTTTTTTTTTATTATTATTTTTTATGTTTGGTACAATTCATGTTGTGAATAGTCTTTTGTCGAACCAGTTAATCGAATTCTATTTTTCTATTTTATGTTTTTCCTTTTCTAACATTGTACTATTGCACATTTTATGTGATATATGTTAGGTTCGCATTAAATGTAGTGTTAAATCAGTAGTAGGTAATCCTATTGCTTAGGGCAAGAAACAAACATATATATTGTCACATGTGCTCAAGTTGTTATGAATGTGAAAACTAATAATAAGAAAAAGAAGCAAGAGAAGATGAAGAGTGACCAATTTTTTAATAGAATTCAATTCGTTCATTTAGATTGTTGATATTGATTAGGTTTCACAAAAATTTACCAAATAATGATTAGTAAGATAGTGGATTGTGGCGTGATGGTGATTGTTGTTGTAGTGGTTAATGGGGTTATAGTAAGATACGACTCTGGCATGATGGTGAGTCCTATATTGGATTGTGTTTTCTTCGAATACATGGTTTTAACAAAAATAACAAATTTTTTTAATAGAGATTGTTAGTACACAGGATTATCTTTTTGAGGATAACTTCTTCACATTCTTTCTATTCAATAGGGATTTTTTAGTGTCTTTTTCCACTCCATGTTTAAGATTGTATTGCAATTCTTATATGTTAATATTTGCAATTCTGTAGGTATGTGTGGGTGGATTGTTGGGTTGGTTGAATGAGTGGTACATAGATGGTCTAACAACATAAATGGTAGTGTATATAGAAGTTAAATGATCCACTTAAGTGTACTTTCTTTTGTTGGTTTTTACTATGCATGATTCTTTCAATCCTTTTATCGGGTTTTATTAGATGGGCACATCTTTGCAATTTTCTTTTTCAGTAGTGCACACACAAAACAAGCCTTACAACCAACAAATGGAGCTCCAGCTCCTTTGGCAACATGCACAACATCTCTTATTTTTCTAGGCAGGAACTCTTATTTTTCTTCTCTGTTTTTTATTAGTAATTTTTGTGGGTTTGTCCTCTCCTATGTGCAGTAGCTCTAAAGTTTGTTTTTAAATTCAATTTTTATCCCAGCAAACTAACTTTTTAAAGCTAGCCAGTATACAACTTTTATCTTGTGTGGTCTTTTTTTCTACCACTACTCTTTAGTTTTTCCAAGTAGTTGCTCAGCTTTTTTTAATGAGTTTATTTGGGCTTAATTTGCAGACCTAATATATTAATTTTATTTATTGTGACAATTGGATTAGCAACAAGTTCCAATGTTTGATAAGATCTACTATCAATCCAACAACTATAGTGGTCGAGTTAAATTAAGTCTAAATAGCATTGGTTTTTAATACCAACCGAGTCTCCCTTTTACACCAATCAGATCTCCCAATTAGCTGCCCTTTCATATTTTACTAAAGCCACAAACCTGTCACTTGCTGACTCTTTGCAACCACTAAAATTCACTCAATTACATAAAATGTAAGGACTCAACAAACCCATGTGCTCAGGTGTTGCTACTAAGGACTACACTTATAACAATTACATAAAATGTATCTTGTAAGCCATTTTTCTTTTGTTGATGCTCATTTTTTATGTTGGAATTATGTGGTTACGTAGTGCCTTTTGGCATGAGTATTTACTACCGAGCACACGGGTTTAGATGTAGGAGGAATGGTATTTTTATGATTAATTGTATTTTAATTGGGTGTTTAATTTGGCTGTATTTTAATTAAGTGTTTAGTTTGGTTGTCTTTTAAATTGGGTGTTGAATATAGTTTGTGAAATTTCAATTTGAATTTTTAGTATCTTGATTTGATGAATGTTACTTTGTATGAAATAGGTTTTTATAGGGTTTTGATTAATTATAGAGATTGTATGTCAATCTGTATGAATTAGAGGCTTATTGTGTGTTAATTGATAGAGATTGAATGTCAAGTAGTATGAAATAGAGGCTATGATGTGGCTTTAGCAATTTTACAACAAAATAAATGTGTATTTAACGAATATTTTTAATTTTTTGATTTACTATGTTTCTTATATTTGTAGCTATCATAGTGTACTAACTACCACTGCAAACTCTCAACATTGAAAAATGAAAGATCTCACCATTTTTTGTCATGTGAGTTTAAACATCTTCTATTTTTTTTTTCGACACCGCAAAATATTCACATATTTATTTCACTTTATTTTCACACATCTTTTTACAGATTGATGACGACTTAGTGCAAACCGTAAGATGAGTTTCATTTCACTCATATTCTTAATAATTTTTTCTCTTATAGTTTGTGTTCATTTACCTGTTAAATGCATATTCATGTACAAGTTCAATTGCTCAAGAAAAATAATGTTGGTGTTGTGATTCGCGACGAACATGAACTCAATTGCATCCTCATTTCTGATGTAGTGTCATGACACATCAGTTTGTTTATAGATTAGACTCTTTTTTTTCCTACATAATGATTTCACTTATCTATGCTTACTATCCAAAAGGCAAAGGAAAGAGCAGTTGTAACTGCAAATGCAAAGTGTAAAGGAAAAGAAATAACAACCTCTTCTGACAAGGAAAAGATAAGTATTTTGTGCCAAGTGGTATTATATTGCTAACATCTTAACTGTGTTATTTTATTGATCAAATGTTTTATTTATGTTATTTCATCTATAGAATTGGGATGAAGCACTGCAGGAGTTAAAAAGACTAAATGCAATCCATCTTTTTCTGTGGGGTTGTTTGAATAAGGCAACTAAATTTATTTTTTATTTTTTATTTTTTTTTCAAGTTTATAATTTTAAAATTTATGTCGTGTACTAAATTTGACTTTTTATAAATGCTAGATTGTTGTACATTCTCCAAGTTGAATGCTGCGAATTTGGATTGATACAATTACATTCAAGACTGTGATAGAGAAACTATTTTTACAATGACGTGCAGATAAATGACTCATTTTGACAAACTAGATTAAAGAATGACCCATTTTATAAATGTACTATATATAATTACGTTTTTTGGTCATTCTTTAATCTTATTTATGTTTAGGCACAACTATGTGGATTTGTGTGTGTTTTGTTTGTTCTGTGTTTAGTACGATAAACTAATTATACATTGTTATGAGGATATGTTTGATTTTGAAGTGAATTGATGGCTGAGTATGGAATTAAGTTGTGATGTATGATGATTGTGGTGGAAATATAATTGAATTGTAGTGGTACACGCCATTATTATGATTGTTCTGTATTATTGTGAGTTTTGTAGACAGGTTGAAATCTTCTTGAACTCCTATTTTTATAGGAAGTTTTGCCAAAATTTTTGAAAAATTAGTGGGGGCATGATTGATTTCAATCTATTTAATTAAAGCAAATGTTGAAAAAATAATTTCAAATTAACCATTTATTTTAGGTTGCAAAGTGTTTTTAGGCACAATAATATACTTCAAGTTTTAATTCAAGTTTTTGTTACTTCTTGTCTTTATGCAAGGACAATTACTATATCATCTTAATCGAATTTGCGTGATTTTTTGTATATTCCTAAGTTTAGTATGGTGAAATAATTTCACGATTATGAGGATATGTTTATCTTGATATGAAATTGTTGATTGTTTTGGTGGTTGCAAAGTGCCTTTGTTTCATTTGTTTTTCAATTCTGTATATAGGTTAGTATTTCATAGTCTTCTATTTTCAAAGGAAATCAAGTTGAATTTTTGGCTTTGATTTGATTGTTTTGTGCATTCAAGAGACATTAATTTTTGTAGATAGGTTGAGATTTTTATGGGTTCTTATTTTTAAAATAAACTTTGCCGAAATAGTCTCCATTCAATTGCTTAAATTAAAACAAATTAAATTAAATTTTTTGGGGAATTAACTGGTTCATTTACGTTGTACTGTGCCTTCAGGCACGGGTTATCTCTAGTACATAATATTCATTAAAAATAACAAGTCTCCTTAGTCTTGTAGACCTTTTCAAGAAAATTTCAGACTCTAAAAGCTAAGGAGCTTCAATAGGAACATAAGGGTCAATTGTAAGAACCAGAGGATCAACAACAGAAGCAGTTATAAACTTCTTTTGCATAACAGGTAAAGTAATAGAAACAAATTTATCTTGATCATACTCACTAATAGGCTGCGAGCAACCAACATTAGTAGTATCAAACTGTAGAAATTTTGTTGTAAAGGACTCAATAATTTTAGTACCATGTGTAGGACAATAGAACATGTATCCTTTTGAATGTTCTGGATAACCTATGAAGAAATAACGAATAGTTCTATAATCAGTTTTTTTCTTAAAAGGGTTATATATTTTGATTTCAGTAGGAAAGTCCTAGACTCGAAAATAGTTAAGGCTTAATTTTTTACTATTGGTCCATCATTCAAAAGGTGTTTATGGAACAGATTTGTTATGAACTCTAGAATGTATGAAACCATTTTAATGGCTTCTCTCCAAAGACAATCAAGTAAATTATACCTACTTATCATGTTCCTCATCATGTCTTTAAAGGTACGACATATGCCTTTCATCCACACCATTCTGCTTGAGACTACCAGGCATAGTATATTGGGTAACAATCCCACAATCTTGTAAATACTTGTCAAACAATCCCAAATACTGCCCAGACACGTCATGTTTGTCATAATACTCACCACCACGGTCAGAACTAACAATTTTGATATTTTTTTTTAATTGTTTCTCTACCTCAATTTTGAAAATTTTAAACTTTTCAAGAGCATCAGATTTTTTATTAATTAAATAAATATATCCATAATGAGAGAAAGCATCAATAAATATAATAAAATATTTATTACCACACAAGGTACGTGAGTAAGGTCCACTAATGTCAGTGTGAATAATTTCTAAAAAATTTAGACTAGGAGTTGCATATTTCTTCTTAATCTTGGTCAATTTACCCCTACAATCAGCACCAGTTTCAAGGTCTTCAAAATCAAGGGAAGAAAAATATCATTATTTATTAATCTTTTCACTTTTTCTCTAGAAATGTGACCCAAACTTTTATGCCACAACTGTAAAGATTTTTCTTTATTGAGAGGTTTCTTAGATACAACATTAACAATATTTGAAGAACCATATTTGTTATTGGCGGCCAAACATATACTATATAGACCATCTGATAAAATATAATGACCAATAATTTTGGAATTTAAAAACAACTGAGTTTTACCATTACTAAAATTAAAACAATATTCAATTT
>CAUOFW020005952.1:0-25535 GCA_963454935.2 Ilex paraguariensis
TTTTGTTTATAAAGAACTTTCCAATTTGTTATGTCACTTAATATTTTTTTAAAGTTAATATGTTCTGCATATTCCGACTCTATCCATGTTTGTTGCAGGTTATTCCTGTTCCATCATCCAGAGCATCTACTGTCCAAGATATTTTCAATTTAGCTGCTGAAAAGTTGGGGTTCAAATTTATGGTGAAAGTAAGCATTTTCTAGTTATTAATGTGGAGAATTGCTGTCCATTGGTTCCCATTTACTTGGCCTGTACAGATGCCCATGAAGATGCCTTTTTTCCCCTTCCATTTTTTTTCCCTCCTATGGTGTCCTCCTATCTTAGCTTTACAGTCTTTTCTGATATGGTACTTTTTGCTCTAACTTGGAATAGAAGGAAACGTGATTATCAACAATAGTAAGCAAATGAGAAGATCAATCCCATTTTTTATTTTTTGGGGTGTGTTAAGTGGCTATCTGCTGCAATTGCTTCTTTCTCTTTCCTCTTTTTCCACGACTATCCTCTTGAAGTTGATCTTTGTCAACTTCAAGTTTTTGTCTGTCCCATATTACCTGCTGTTGTTTTTCGTTCCGAAATTTCTTTAACTTGACCGTGGTTGATTTTGTGGTTCTCAACAAATGCTTTATACTTTCTGTATATCAATCCTATTGTTTCTTTGGGTTACAGGCGATAAGAGTTCTGAAGGGAGAAAACTGTTGCGGATGCAGTTTGATAGAAATTGCAGTTTATTCTATGTAGAGCTCCCTGGAGGTGCAATTCTGGCACATGCAGCCGAGGACAATGAGAAATTCCCCACGCAATTCGGTCGGGAGGTGAGATAGTAACACTCGACTGGTAACATATGGGAGATTGTGACTTCTTTACCTTGGCAAAATGTTTGAACATGTAGTTTGGTGATAAACAACACTGACTGAGTTATGGATATCAATTGTCTTTATTCACCTGCGAAACAATAAGTTGTCATCATTAAGGTTTTTGATAATAAGATGTATCATGTGCTTGAGGCTAGTGGCAAATATTAAGAAAACTTGCCAATCTATGAAGCACGGATACTTTGTTGAGGTTGACGTACCCGTATCCGATACCGTATCGAATACGATTTTCGTCGGATACTCGAGAATGTATCAGATACACCTTCTATGTATTCGATAATAATTAAATATTATGATACTTCACATATACTTTTGTGGTCGAGCAACATATATAATTTTTGAGTTGAACTTTTAACATCTCTTTTCGAATTCACATACTATACAATACATTAACAAAAAATTCATATATTTCAAAGGCACATGAGTGTTTCTTAAGTATTATCTACAATTACATGTCAAAATAGCATAATATAAATCTATTACATTATTATCTTAGTAAAAATTACTTTTAAATATTAGCTTTGATTCTTTCAATTAGTCACTTCATTTTATGAATATACTACAACGATGCAATATATATTTTCTTGAAACTAAAAAAAATTACAAATTTTCCTTATTGTATATTAAAAAACTACAAAATATATAAGTATTAAGCTGGTTGAAAATAATAAAAATATTAAAATATTTTATTATAGCCGTATCTTGGCCGTACCTGTATCTTACTTTTTTAGACTTTGCCGTATCACCGTATCTATATCGTATCCGTGCTTCATAGTTGCCAATTGATGCTTATTTGCCTTGTCATTTTAGGGGCAAAAATTTGCACCAGATTTTACATGTTTCTCTTTTCATGCATTCATGAAACAGCTTTGTAAGTCATGCCATCAGTGAGAACTGAGACACTTTTTTGTTGTAAATAGAGAAATAAGGCATTCCGTTGGTGACATGGCTGTAATGATGGCTCACATGCAGCTTGATGGATAGTCAACATGTCCTGAATAGCTTGTATATTTGTGATAGTCAGCCTGGCCTCAGGTTGATGGAATTTTTTGAATAATTTGCACTATAGCATTGTAGGTTCTTCTCCTTTTTATTTTATATTCACATTCTTCTATTAATAAGTTTTGGGTAAAAAAATGAAGCGATCTTAAAGTTCAGCTGATGACTCGTCATTGGGAGTTTTGGCAATAAGTTGGAGGACAATATTGAACAATCCATTACAAATAATTTCAACACATGTTGTTTATGCCACGAGAGTCCCATAGAAACTTATTAATGATAGACTGTTGTTTTTGGAAATATTGCTTGAGATGGCTATATGATAGACCTGTTGTATTGTGTCGAACAATTTGTAGGTTTTGGCAGGCTTGCTGAACATGGCAGACAGGGCCGATTGGAGGAATTGTAAGCTCAGCAAAGAAGAAGAAATAAAAATGGCGGAAAGTTTCAAGAGCCGATTTGAGGAATATGACCCAAATCAGTGATTTTCATCACAGAAAGTATGGAATGTGAAATCAATATTCTGTGCATTAGACATTTTTTGCCACTCAAAGTGCTGTTGGATGCTACCCTTTGCTTTGAGGTATTGCCTGATTGCCTGTTTCTCAATTGTTGCCATCCTATACCACTGTTTAGCTCATTCACTGCCCTAATCTCCGGCGAACAGTTTGGACAAATATCTCATTCTCATTATCGAAAGAACGCCACTTCACATAATATCCACGTTGGCGTCCCCCACAGCCCTTGGATCAATCCTATCTTCTGAGCCAGATGCTATTGACAGAAGGTGGGCTTACTCAAATGGATCCTTTCGGTCCCCTTTACAATTTCTTGGTTTGTGTATGTGTAGCACTTCTTCTTGTGGGTCATTTTTTTCTTAGCTTACCTGGTTCCCATGCTTATAAGGTGTTGAGATTATCTTCAGGCTCAAAATTGTGCTTAGATTATTTGTCTTTTCATTTTTAAAAATGGTGTTCGACACGAGGACTTTCCAGGGGTCAGCAGCAATCCAGTACTACTCCTGCCCAAACAAGTTTAAACATGGGCAGCATCCTCATGGAATTTACAGCTTGTGGTCACACTCTTAAAAAGTCAAAAACTTGATTTTTGCTGTAAAGTTTCCTTGAGACTTGGGTTTGGAATGAGCCACCGACCTAGTGTGGGGATATGCTGAGTTAAATGTGTGGTCTCTTTTCAGCCTTAACAATACACATTCCTTTTTTTTTTTTGGTAGTGGCCACATATTTAAATATCATTTAGTATTTTTTTTCTTTAAATGTTTTCAGTGGCAGATCACTTGCTTGTTCAAGTGAAACTAATCTTATATGAGAGGTGGGTCAGTTACTAGCCGTTCTTGTTAGAAAGTTGTCAATTTTAAAGAGTTTACTATGTCGGGCGGCACAAAAATACAAATGCACATTGCACAATTAAACTGTGTCAAACTTAGTAGGTTGATTTGTGAACAAGAAACGGCGCCCTAGTAGGAGAAAAGAATAAGTAGCAACGATTTTTTGTAGTTGGAGAAGAATTTTTAAGAAACTGTGTGCATAGTTACCTGTAGTTCACATTCAGGATTTGTGTTACAATGAAGGATTTGTATAAATTTAGACGTCGTGAATTTAAAACTTGATAATTTATTTGAGATTAGGTCAAAAAGAATTTATCCATGAATTTCTTAGTTTTAGTGTGAATAGTATGTCTTTGATCGGATCGGAGATGAAATTAATTGAGGTGCGTGTAATTCGATTCAACTACCCAAAAAAAAAAAGAAGAGATGACTGTGGTACCACAATCTGTTTCATATCGAAATTGATTATAGTCGTGAATTTTAACTATTGATTGATAAAAAAAAAAAAAAATACGAAGGACCCACCGGTGATCTAGATGACCCACGAGATTTATAATGCCTGGCCTGTCTACATCCTTAATAACGGTATGACTTGTGAGAAATCACATGGTTTCGGTAGGTTCCAAAAAAAAAGTGTAGGTATATTTCATTATTTCAGGTATAGATCTGCCCACGTGGGACAGTATTTCTGTGATGACTTCAACAATTAGGAAAGTGGGACTGTTTCCCTAAAAAAGAAATTAAACACGTAAAATTCTTGCCAACCAAACGTCCCACAAATTCTAATATCACAGAACATCACACCCATCTTCCTTGCACTACAAACAAACCTCACTCCCTCCCTCTTTATTTATCTATGTTTTCCTACTTGTATTTTACATGCAAAAGACTACACCATACCAAATTCTTAAAAAAAAAAAAAACAACAACCAAAAGAACGAAGATTTAATCAGGTTATATTACAATTCAATTAAGCGAAGTTACGGGTTAATAAAGGTAAAAAAATGTATGATAGATTGTAAATTTTGTTTGAATCGATGTTCATAGACTTTACAATTTGTAACTCGTTACTCAATCCATTCAAATTATAACTTGAATCAATTAAGTTATGTCAGAATTTTTAGACACGGTTGTATTTTTTATTTTCATAGATATACATGTCAATTCAACTTTTTCATTGTGAATTGAAGGTACACTGTTTAAGTTATAGAAATAGTTTCTTTGCATATTGAGGTAAAATTGTATATCCCTCCTCCACTGACTTCAAGGTAGAGGAAGCCTTGTGCATTGACTGCCTATTTTTTTAACATATCAATTCAACTGTTATTTTTTTTAATATGCTATAATATTTACAAAAAACAGTCATTATTGTATTTGAAAAAAATACTATTGTGGTTGTTCACTAGGCATTTTTACTGAGCACTACTATCCCCCGGTTTTTCTTGATCACATATAGAGGTGGATGGGCTAGTTTATAATCGTGCACAGCTCCTTGTTGTATCAAAATGACATCGGTTTGAGTGATGTACTGCGTAAGAGCAGGACCGTTTACAATGAAAATTGAGATGACAGTTTCATTGACCCTCATTTGGGAAGGGCAACGGTATCGGAAGAAGTATTGTACAAAAATTTACTCATTTAAGATTAAGTTATAATTTTTTTGAGGTATAAATTATAAATTTTAAAGGTTATGATCAATCATAATAGATTGAGATTGATAATGAAGTTATAATTTTCAAAAGTCAAATTACAACTCATAAAGGAAAATTACAATTGCTCACGGAAATTCTATGATCGATCATATCTATTTGTGATCGATTATGATCTCCTCGATCATATATAACTTTTCTCTTTTAAATTGTAATTTTATCATAAAAGTTATAAGTGATAGTACGATACTAAAGACGGTATCATAAACTTTCCCCTGTGCATATATGCATGGGGGAAAGTTTATGATACATTTCCCCTATGCATATATGCACAAAGCTAATTAAGCACTTTTAGGCAACTTTTAGGTGGTAGTTTATCTTATGGAAGCCTTTTTGGGTAATAATGCTTAAGACCCAGGTCATCTTTTTTGTACATTTTTTAGGTCAATCTTTCTTTCGGATTCATATCATATTAGTGATTCATATAGACAAGTGTTGGTCCAAAGACAATGCTGCCCTCATTGGCACACCAAATAATTTCAAAAATGTGAGGATATTTTGGTCTTTCCTGCCCTCTCCCTCTTGAAAAGTGACCCTTCTAGAACCATTGAATGTTCATATGACCCTTTCCATATATCACATCTACCAACTAGTAGTTGATATTTATTGTAAATAAATTAATCTTTCTTTGTAAATATATTATACAAGAAAACAGTGTTTATTTTAATCACACAGTTTCATCGTGCGATTATGTTGGACAAAATTTATTCTATAAAGTTTAGCTTCCAACACAAACGATCCAAAGGAAAGGTCGATTGTCAATTACCTTTCAACACAAGCCACAAAAAAGTCCACCTATAACTATGAAGTAAAAGGGGTCAAGCAACCCCCTTAAATAAACACTAGAATTTCAAACTCCAGGTTGGTCCACTCTCAATTACAAACTCTTCCAAACTTCTTCACCCACTAAACATTTGGCAAAAGTCCCACGTAAAAATATTAATCAAGCAGAATTTTATAAGTTTGAATTGAATTTATTGAGTTCATTTTTTTTTAAATAAATTTAACAAATTATTCAAGTTTAACTCGTTTCGAAAATAAATCGAGCTCGAGTCAAGCTCAAAATGAGTTGAACTCGAGCCAAGCCCGAATAAATCTATTTTACATATAAATAAGTCAAATTTTGCAAGCTCGTTTTTATATAAGTTTAAAAAATTGTTAAACTCGAATTGAGTCATATTCGAAACAAGTCCAAATAACTTGACTTAATTATCAGTCATAACCTCTCTATCTTTATGTACGTATTTATTCTTTTATGAATTGCATATATATTGCTATAATCCTTTTTCTGTAGGGTTTTTCACACTTTACACACTAAAAGAGTTTAAGATTTTTATTTATATTTTCAAAGATTAAAATTTTCACATTATATTATCAATGTATCAAAAGTGTTGTAATATAGTCCTTCTGTTAACTTCTGTTATTTTTTTCGTCAAAAGTCAATCAATTAACACCCACAAAAAAACTAATGAAAAATTAAGAAAAGAGTTACATTACAACAGTTTTGATACATTGAAAGTACAATGTAAGAAATTTAATATTTGAATATATAAAATAAAAATCTTAAAATTTTTTAGGGTTCAAAGTATAATTCATCCTTTCCTATATTACAGTAATCGCTCTTCTTTCTATATAATTCCATTAACCAATAAATCCTAGTAATATCTCGAGCCTACCAATAAACCTCTCTCTCTCTCTCTGAGTCCATAATCCATATATAAGGTGATAGAATAAAACTTTTTCCAATTTCTCGGAAATGAAAAAAGTTTACGAGTACAAACCGCCCGTCCCCTTCCGTTAAGAGGTGTCTGTTACTTACCATAAAAGCAGGGTGTTGTCTTCGTTCAGTTGTTTTCAGTTTTGCTTAGCTGGTCAGTTTTTAATACTCTGTAATAACTCACCTGTCAGTCGAAACGGTTGTGTAAGTAAGATGCCAATCTCAAAGCTCCAAGAAAATCATAGCTTGATTCTGCTCACACTTGGAGAAACTTGATTGCTTTGATTCATTTCGTAGAACCAAAACCCATTTTTTCTTGTTTGAAAAACTGTCTCTTCATTCCTTTTCTCTCACTATTTGTGGGTCTTCTTTAATTTTTCTAACCTTCCTTTTGTTGTTGCTTCAAGTCATCAGTCTTTTCACTTAAATAATATATTGGGTATTTTCATTATTTTATTTTATGTTCTAATCCTATAACCTATATAATCATTGGGATTGGGTTAGAGATTTTTGAGGCTTCTTCTTGATGGGATGGGTATGGTGATGCTTCAAGTTCTTTGCTTTGTGGGGAAAGTCTGTGCCATTGCTTGTTTATTAATTTTTCAAGGATCTGCAGGTAGGTCTTTCATTTTCACAGTTAAAAATAAAGTTTTGATCTTATATGAATTACTTGGTAGCATATTTCGCCAAATTTTATGTGGGTTTGATGTTTTTTCTGGGTTGATTGATGTCTAACTTGCCAATGTTGTTTAATGGACTAACCTGCACATATGATGTCCGTTTTTTACGGATTTTTGTCTGATTGATTCCAATGATGTAAAGTGGCTGATAAACTTGAAATCGGGTATTCTGAATTTGGCATCTCTGTGATCCGAGCATGTTAATCTTCTTAGAGGATGAAATTGTGATGTGCATGAGCTTAACTTTTGTCACTGAAGGTCGAAGTATGTAGGTTCTTATGTAGATTTTTCCAGACAACTTAATTGGCTATTTCATATCGATCTATTTCACCAATTTCAGTAGTGTCTCAAACAGTACTTTTCTCCAGTTTCTTAGCTTTATGAAACCCAGATCAGGTTTCATCTGAGGAATGCTTTCGATTGAGGCTAGGGCTGTTAGTTGAACGAGTCCGAGCCGAGCTCGAAAAACTTGTTTCTTAATCGAGCTTAAAAAAATTGTTCAAATTCGGCTCGTTTAGGAAACGAGCCGAGTTTGAACGAGCCAAAAACAAGTCGAACCCGAGCAAAGCTCGAGTATTTGCACATAAATAGGCTTTTTTTCTAAATAAGTCTAGAAACTTGTTCAAGTTCGGGCTTGTTTGGAAAACGAACTGAGCCTAAACGAGCCAAATTCAAGCCAAGATCGAGTAGTTCAGTTTGATTAATAGCCCTAATTGAGGCCCATCTGAGGAATGCTTTTTGTTGAGGCTTGATCTGAGCTGCTTGTAGTTTTTAAGGTTACCCATATGTTGTTGATGATGATTGCTCAATATCCCTTGAACTTGGGCACATTTTATTCGCATATAAGATTCATGTGTCATCTCTAATTAGATTAACTTGTCCACACTCTGTTAAGAGAATTGTTCCTAAAAGTGACCTAGACAACAGATAGATGCATAGAGCTTCATAAGTGAGCTGTAGAAGCAAGCAGATTCTTAATTTTAGCTCTTTTTACTGCTTTGTTTATTCTTGTCTCCCTTTAGTAGATAAGCTTTTAAGCAGATTTTTTCTTCTTTTAGGATATGATATATCCCCCTCTCCGACAAGTCTTTCTGCAATTTCTCCTATTGGAGACAGAACGCCTGGTCATGTCATCCAAGATAAACCATTGAGAAGCAATACATCAGCTCCAGCATCTCAGCCAAATGGTGAGCTTCCAACATTTAATCGAACATATGATTACAGTTTAAAAAAGTTAATTTATGACTTGACGGTCCAGGCTCCTTTTTACACCTTCCACTTTTGTTGCCACCTCTCAAGTCTTCCCCAGCCCCCCAAACAAGCAAAGGTATTGCACCATCCTTGTCACCAAGTACTCCCACATTGTTGCCGCTAAACACTTCAGCTCCAACCCCTATAGCTTTTCAAGGCATCTCACCATCAACGCCACCAAGAGCGCCTCAAAGTAAGGATCCTGTGCTGGTGCCACAACCTCCAGGTATATGGCTTATTATGCTTATAATGTGACGTCCCTAGATTTCTGGTTGAAATTTTATCTTTTGTTTGAAGATGCAGTAACAGTTGCATCACCCTCGAGTAAGTCACCACAATATCCACCTGCCATTCAGCCACCCATGCCAGGATCCATGCCACCAAGTCCTCATCAAAACAAGACGCTGGCTCCACTCACTGTGCCAATTGCTCCAAGTACGTGATAATGGGTTGTGTGTTTGTTTTCCCATGATTAGATTTCTTGTTGAGATTGTTTCTAATGCATACGTACTTCTTTTGTTTCGGAATGCTGCGAAAATTGCATCAGCACCGAGGAATATGACACAGAATCCACCAGCTACCCACCCAGTCATACCTGGAGTACCACCATCCATTTTGCCTGGTGTGCATTATTGCAGCTATTACTGGTGCCAAATTTTAGAGATATCTCCAACTAAAATTTACCTGATATACATCCTATGACATAATACTGCAGTGCCTGTTGCATCACCTCCACTCAACTTGGCAGGAAATCCACCACCCATCCGTCCTACATTGCCTAAAGAACCTCCATCTAATTTACGAGGTGCTACTTAAGATGGTTTCTTTTCAATTTGATTAGTTGACATTTTATGGACCTTTGTCCAATTGTAACTCTTGACTACCTTGTTTGAGTCAAAACGAAATTGCTATGAGAAATTTTAAACTGACATCCTTGCAACTTCCCTCTCATTAATCCATATCGATCTGTTTCTCAAAAAGAGATGAAACTGTGAGAAAGGACCCCATGCCAAATATTTGATACTGAAAGAATGCTATTGCTGTCCCCACATAATTCGGATGGGCTTTCTTTTGTTGATTGTATGCAAGAACAAGATCGGGCCACTCCCCCCCCCCCAAAAAAAAAAAAAGAAAAAATTTCTGTAGAATTTAGAATCTCCTATTGTTGCAATTGTAATGACTAATGAGTCCATTTTACTTACTTATGGTCATTCTAGGATGACAACTAATTTTCAGATGCTGATACTTCCATATTCACAGAAGCTAATATACCTCAGTTTGACTGTTTGTTTGATTGGATCTGATATGGTGCTGCAGAACCTAGTATTTCTCCTGTATCAACTCCTTCACCAAGCACTACCAGGAACAGAGATGGCATGCCAGTTGCTGCACCTCCTAGTGGAATGCCCAGGCAGCATTCACCTGTGAACCCTTCTCCAAAGGATTGTATGTCAGAAAGCTGTCATTTTCTTCTTATAGGGCATGTTATCCAGCTCTAACCAAAAATGAAAATCAACACATTTGTTTTTCTTTTCCTGATGTAGCTCCTTCCACGCACAATGCCACGAGACACTCCAATATTGCTCCTTCTCCTCTTTCATTTCCCAAGTCTCCTCCGGCTACAGGGTTTAATTCTGCATCACCTTTACCTTCAACCGCATTTTACAGGCATCATCATGCAAGAAAACATATCACCAGCCCTGCTCCATTATCATATCTTGTTCCGCCTCCTACTTCAACTGAACAAGGTTGTACTTTTACTTGAGAAGTGTGGTAGTTAATGTGCTACTTATGATATATGCCAATATTCTGTGAAAGTCCACTCATCCCTCAAGCTCCTTTATATTTTCCTATATCAGATCCAAAGAATAACCAAATGCACTATGCGCCTCCACCCTTGCACCCAGGTATATGAATGCTTCAGAAATTATTCTGATCCCAGTCTATTCTGTAAGATCAAGTGGTTTTTTCCAATCTCTAACACTTCCTGTGTGGCAGGCTCTTCAGTCTCCCCATCCCATTTGCCATTTCCATCATCTGAGAGCCCTATTTCATCTGCAACCCCATCATCTCCAACAGCTCCATCTGTGCAAACTGAAAGTAAGAAAATCTCATTTTTCTCGCATTCATTTATAGGAGGGCTAGAGATATTCTTAAAGTTTGCTTTCAATCTGCTGCTTGATTGATGCTTCTCTATTGATCATTTTTGCATTTGCAAGTGCCCTTTTTCCCCCCCAAAATTTCTCCTTCTGTGTCTTCACCAAGGAATCCAAAGATGCCGCTCCTGCCACCAATTCAAGCACTACCACCTCCTCCGCCCAATGAAGGTAATAAGAACCAGCCTCTCTTTGCCGTAAATTTTGTATCTGCTTAATTTGTTAACTCTTGCTTTACTAACAGATCAATCTCTAACACTTCCTGTGTGGCAGGCTCTTCAGTCTCCCCATCCCATTCGCCATTTCCATCATCTGAGAGCCCTATTTCATCTGCAACCCCATCATCTCCAACAGCTCCATCTGTGCAAACTGAAAGTAAGGAAATCTCATTTTTCTCGCATTCATTTATAGGAGGGCTAGAGATATTCTTAAAGTTTGCTTTCGATCTGCTGCTTGATTGGTGCTTCTCTATTGATCATTTTTGCATTTGCAAGTGCCCTTTTCCCCCCCGAAAATTTCTCCTTCTGGGTCTTCACCAAGGAATCCAAAGATGCCGCTCCTGCCACGAATTCAAGCACTACCACCTCCTCCGCCTAATGAAGGTAATAAGAACCAGCTTCTCTTTGCCCTAAATTTTGTATCTGCTTAATTTGTTAACTCTTGCTTTACTAACAGAATTTTGATGTGTAGTTTTGTCCAATTTGTAGATTGTACCTCACTTACATGCACGGACCCATTAACTAATATGCCCCCTGGATCACCATGTGGCTGTGTCTGGCCCATGCAAGTTGGACTACGCCTTAGTGTAGCATTGTATACCTTCTTCCCTCTGGTTTCAGAGCTGGCTACGGAAATTGCTGTTGGAGTATTTATGCAGCAAAGTCAAGTTCGCATCATGGGAGCAAATGCAGCCAGCCAGGATCCAGAAAAGACAATTGTTCTCCTTGATTTGGTTCCACTTGGAGAAAAATTTGATAATACTACGGCTTATCTGACATATCAGAGATTCTGGAACAAAGAAGTTATTATAAAACCTTCATTCTTTGGTGATTATGAAGTTTTGTATGTGCACTATCCAGGTATATATACCAATCCTCACTTTCTTGGCTCATTTTTATGTTCATTATTTAAGTACTAGGTATCCATGTTGAAGTTTTGCACTAATAGGTCTTCCCCCATCACCACCTTCGGCACCTTCAAGCATTAGTATTATAAATGGTGAGCCGTATCCTGGTCATGACAATAATGCAAGTACCATACACCCCCTAGGGGTTGATGTGAGGAGGCCACAGCATAAAGATGGGTTAAATAGCAGCGTCATTGCAATAATAGTTTTGTCAGCCTCCATAGCGGTGATTTTATGTTGTGCAGTTGCTTGGGTTTTGCTGTTCAAACATAGAAACCGCATGTACCAACCGGAGCCAACTCCACCAACTGTGCTGCCTTCCCTAGCAAAATCCTCAGGTAATATCAGTAATTACTATTATAAACTAGTGCAGCCAGCTTCTGTATGTTTCGCGATGATTGGAGCCTTTAAAAGGGCCAATTGCCCAACTTAAACTCAAATATATGAATTCCAGAAAACCTTGTGGCTGGCCTATTTGGTCCTTATCCTTAGATATACCTGTGACTGTTCTTTCTAACCAATTTCTATGTTGATGTTTTATATCAAATCTACAAATGAGTAGTTAATATGCTTCTTGAAATTCTTATGTAGAATGCATATAGTACATATTTGGCTTAATAGCAAAAAAAAAACGTATTTGGCACTTGCCATGTGCTGACTGCTGGGTCTTTTATTGAGAAGTGTAATTAATCCCAACATATAAGAGAAAATATATATTGCAGGGATTGCTGCATCTATGATTGGGAGTGGGCCCAGTTCTTCGTTATCATTTGAATCTAGTTTTGCAACTTATACTGGTTCTGCTAAGACATTCAGTTCGAATGATATAGAGAGAGCAACCGATAACTTTAATGCTTCAAGAATACTTGGTGAAGGTGGTTTTGGTCGTGTTTATAGTGGTGTGCTTGAAGATGGGACAAAAGTGGCTGTCAAGGTACTTAAGAGAGATGATCAGCAGGGTGGTCGTGAATTCTTGGCCGAAGTTGAGATGCTTAGCCGCCTTCATCACAGAAACTTGGTTAGGTTGATTGGCATATGTACAGAGGAGCGCTCTCGCTGCTTAGTATATGAACTCATTCCAAATGGCAGCGTGGAATCTCATCTACATGGTATGAATTTGTATTTGTCAGCTTTGAGTGGATATTTTTATAAAAATTATCTGCAGAATGGCTGTACTTTTTTATGTTTTGCTTGCTTTCAGGTGTTCACAGGAAAACTGCTCCACTAGATTGGGGTGCACGATTGAAGATAGCGCTGGGTGCTGCTCGGGGTCTAGCCTATCTTCATGAGGATTCAAGTCCCCGTGTCATACACAGAGACTTCAAGTCCAGCAACATCTTATTGGAATGTGATTTTACGCCCAAAGTATCTGATTTTGGTCTTGCACGGACTGCACTGGATGAGGAAAGCAGGCACATTTCAACTCGTGTCATGGGAACTTTTGGGTATGTTATTTTTTGTCAAAACTTTTTGTTGCATTTTTCTTTTTTCTTTTTTGTTGCAACCTGACTCCATCTAATTCTCTGATCAACCCATCCTACTTCACTTGTTCACCACTTGAGGCAAGGCATAAGAGCAATCCTCAAATTACCCTGGGTGATACATGCTATTATCAGGTTTTGCAATGCATCTACATCTTGAATCCTGATAATTACATCAAACCTATAGTAAGAACGTGGCATGTTCACTAGCATTAGGAGGTATCTGATAATTTCCCCCGCTTTCAAGATGGGAGTGCATGAAATTTGCTGTTTCTGTTTGGGATTAAACTGGGACAAGGCCTCAAAAAATATCACTAAAGCCTGACTTACTAATGCACCAAGCAACGTTGCTTGCTTAGCCCATGTTAAATGTCATACAAAAATGATAAACACGGAACAAGTACAAGTGGCAGTCTTGACAAATAAAGTATGCAGAGAGTAGCATTTTTCCCAGTAGACACTAGTGATTCGAACAATTCATGGTCGCATGCCCAGATTTACGAAAATGTTCTTGAACTCCTGTTATCTGCTCTCTTGTTGGTGCCTTTCTTCTTCCCTTGTACTTTTTTCATTTTCTCCTTTTTCACTTTCTACATGTCTATACTTGTAACTTTTCTTTTGTTTGATGTTAAAATTAACCAGATATGTGGCTCCAGAGTATGCAATGACTGGGCATCTTCTTGTGAAGAGTGATGTTTACAGCTATGGAGTAGTCCTTCTTGAGCTCATAACAGGAAGAAAACCCGTAGACATGTCTCAGCCTCCAGGTCAAGAGAATTTAGTTGCCTGGGCACGTCCACTCCTCACTAGTAAAGAACTTTTAGAATCTACTGTAGACCCATCTCTGGGCCCTAATTTTCCTTTCGATAGCATTGCTAAAGTAGCTGCTATTGCTTCAATGTGTGTTCAACCTGAGGTATCACACCGACCTTTTATGGGTGAGGTGGTTCAGGCCTTGAAACTAGTGTGTAACGAGTGTGATGAAACAAAAGAACTGGGATCCAGAAGTTGTAGCCAAGAGGATTTGTCCATTGATATGGATGTCAGGATTTGTACCAATTTGGGTCACTTGCTTGATCCTTTTCAACCTCATTCTCCAGCTTCTAATTATGATTCTGGGCTTGATCTTGAGAGGGGGCTTTCGATGTCAGAGTTACTCAGCGCATCAACAAGATTTGGGAGGCAGGAATCTGAGACATCTAGGAGGTACTCAAG
Source organism: Ilex paraguariensis (assembly GCA_963454935.2). NCBI lineage: Eukaryota > Viridiplantae > Streptophyta > Magnoliopsida > Aquifoliales > Aquifoliaceae > Ilex > Ilex paraguariensis. Next base: position 14,555 of record CAUOFW020005952.1, read on the forward strand.
TTCTGGTCCTTTGAGAACAGGAAGGGGCAGGTGGCGTTGGCAGAGGATGAGGAGATTGTCTGGAGACAGTATGAGTGATCAGAGGGTAATATTCAGTTTCAGGCCTGGATCCCATTAATATTGTAATTTCCTTTTTCGAATAATGTTCTGGAATCTTTTTGGAATTTTCGATGAGAGCAGCCATGTGGTCATCCAAGAGAATAAAAGGGTTGCATGAGCTGGGGACTCATAAATGAGCTGAGCAAAGTTGTTGATGGGTGGTCAAAGAACTTTGCAGCTGCATATTTTGGACAAGTGCAAAGTCCACTACAAACTAACCTTAATAAATGTGCGATGTTATCGGGGAAGAGAGAGTTTTGATCAAGGCTGGCTGTCATCATCTCAACTTGAGGAGTCACTGACTGAATTGTATGATAAATGTTGATCCAGACATTCAGCCCTTACTAGAGATCGATTGAGATTTGTTTAGGAGTGATGAAGAGCTTAGTTCCTGACTTGTATAGAACATGTGTTTGTACCATAAAATGCCTCTCTTCAGTAAAGCAATCTGATCAACTAGTTTGGATATTCATGTTTTTATCATTGCAGCCTCTAATGCAAAGATCCTAGAGAGGGACAGTTGAGAGAGAGTGCAAATGTATGTAGGCTCCAGAGGAAGGGAAAGGAACATTTTATGATAATCATACCATTTTATGACACAATGCAGAGGGGAGGGAAGAGCCAGCCGGTCCACCAGCAGATGATATGCGTTCTTTTCATTGTCAGCTCCTTTTTTTTTATTTTATTTGAGTTGAAGAATCAATAAACTCGAGATTTAAGATTTAGATCTTCAACTACTTTTGAAAGGGTCTGATACGAGAGTCAATTACATAGGAAAATAGGGTGTCACATGGAATGGAATTGGTTCCGAGTATCCAGAGTGTTGCTATGAACTTTTTTTTTTTTTTTGTTCATAGAGAACTTGGGATTGATTAGACTTTGCCGCATGAACTACAGTCTTGATTTCACTTAGCTCCCTCCAATTGTTGGAGTATATTACTTTAACTATAAAATCAACTGCTCATAAACTACTTTAGAGGGGTCGAAAATATAATTTTGCGTTCCACGATTTCAATTCCCCCTGATAGACGGTCAGAGCTTAACTTCTGCAAAATCTACGGCTTGAATTCAGTTTAAGAGGAAGACTGCAGTACTTGCTTGGGTGTTCATTCGAAAACTATAATTTTTTAAATTCAAGGTATATGGATTTCAAAATATTATTATCAATCATGAAAATTATAATTTTTTATATTTTAACTAATGGAGATTATTTTTATGTAATTAATCAGGTACGATTCAAACAAGCTATAACTTCACTCGACTATAAAACTAAGAATTGCAATGGATATCTTGAGTGATAACATGAACTAATTATAAATTCAGATATTTCGAATTTGAATATTGATAATTTTTTGGGGTCCAGTCATGCAAATTTTATCTTTTTTAAATACACTAGTCTTAGTGTAAATGACTTATTTTTAATCAAATTAAAAAAAAAAAAGAATTAATTGAGGTAAGACTGATGTGAACACTCTTGATTATTAAAATAAAAACCTATAAAACTAAGTAAATTTTGGTACGATAGGGATTCAAAGCCCAGTAAGTCCATGAGCTTTTATGTACAGCTGTGGCCCTAAAAATCTCTTCGTTCTGATTTTTAAAACACTCCAAGTTTAGACTTCGTATTCTTTCCCCACACGCGACGATCAACAGGGAAGAGCCGAAGCAAAGTAAGATCTTTCTCTGTGTCTCTCTCTCCAATAAAAAACATGGTAATTACCAGAATTTATAGGGTTTCTCTCTTTCTACTATATCTGTATGTTTTTGTTTTCTGATTCTATTACATTTGCAATTTGTGAAGGCTCAGTCAGTGAAACCGATCTCTAGCCCAGTCCCAGACGCGTGGTACCCAACCCTAGCTGTCTTCATGCTCGCCATCGGTCTTGTTGTCACCGCTTCATTTTTCATGTAAGCAATTTTATTGTTATGATGATCATTTGAAACAGTTGTGTTTAATTTTCAGCCAGTGAATAACAAAAGTACCTGTTCAAACAACAATTTAACAAAAGTATTTATGTGATTTGATATTATGTTTTGTTGTTTTGATGTTTTTTATTGATTCGTAATGCCTGATTGAAATTCAGATCTGAAGAGTAATTTCCCAATTGCTTGCAAAAGTAGTTCATGTTTGTCGGATATTTATGAAGTACTACTACCCTTGTTCTGTGAATAGGGATTTGAGAATTGTGGGTTTTGGAAACATCATTCGACCTTAAATAGGAAAAAAACAAAAAAAAAAAATAGGTTCATTACAGGACCATGTTCGTTCTGCATAGTTGGTAAGGTCATTTGGGGATTCCCGAATGCCCTTTTCGCATAATGCCCATTTTATACATGTTGTTATGGCAATTTTGAAGCTAGCTTATATCACTTGTACCTGTATTTATGCTACTCATGTAAGCTGGTGTGTCAAGTATGGAACACGGGTGTTGAACTTAATTTTGCAGAATTGTTAAATAAATGTAGTGATATCCCTTTGGCTGTTTTGCAACTCAATTGGAAGGCTGCTTTCGGTCATTAGTCTTTCTTTCTTTGTTTTGTTTTTTGGGTGGATTTCTCATCCACCATTTTCTGTAATTTTTATTACATCTTTCGTTCTATGAAATGAAAGGTTTGTTTTCTATCCAAAAAGAAAATGTAGGGTTCATCTGCAAAAATACCCTAGTGTAGAGACAAGTTGGACAAATTGCTTTGTCTTTAGCATGATATGAAATTTAAAGTTTAAAACAATGTTACTTAGATCATGGGTTACTTTGGTACGTGATATGAGTACGGGTACATGGTATGGCAATTTCTTAGGTACGCGGTGCGATGGGAATAAGTTTAGCTGTTATGTATTTTGGGTCAAAATTCGTTTTAGAATTCTTATGTAGATCGTTTTCATTATTATAGAATATTATATATTACAAAATATTCATAAACATTAAATTAGTTACCATTTATCTTATAGTTGTATTTGATTTTCTATTATCTAAAATAATATGTAATTATAAATCTATATACATGCAATTAATTATGATGTATTTTATATTTGTGCTACATGGTTTAAAGAGAATTAATTTAGAGTTAGTATTACATTTTGGGGTCGTCCATTTTAATGATTTGGATCGCGAACCACGCCATTTGGTATCAATGTACCCAAATTGTGGGTCGTTAAGGGTTTAGTGAATTATGGTAATCATGGTTTAAAAGCCATGAATGATCGGAGGACATGTTAGGATCATTTGTTTCGAATATAGAAGAATTTTATTGTTGAGGTTGTGAGCGTTTGTTGGAATCAATTCTCATGTCTCCCCTTCCTCTTCTACGTTCTGGCTTTCTAACTGCAGTAAATGTCTATTGCAGCTATGAAGCTACCTCCTCTCAGAGGAATCGCAGCCTTGCTAGAGAGCTCACAACTGGGGCGGTGGCATCTGTATTCTTGGTACATCAATGGATCTTTACACCTAAATTGTCATAGTATAGTAAATTGCTCTTTTAAATCTTTTCATTGCTGATTCTGAACTTTCATTTCTGTGGTGCAGGGTTTTGGATCCTTATTCCTGCTGCTTGCTTCTGGTGTTTATGTTTAATTTTACGTTGACCCGGATAATATTCTGTTAAACAAAATGAGTCCTGTCTGAATTTTGATATCTCTAATTGGAACTTCTTATGGTTTATAATTTGAAGATAACATTTTTGATTGCATCACATGTTTGTTCTCAAGCAGTGACGTATGAAACGTGATAAAAGCCCTACAGGATTCCAGTAAGATTTGGTTTAAACAGACCCATATTTGAAAAACTTAAGACTTCTGTTGATGTGGATAGTAACAGAGTGAGCCACTGTGGGGATTATTCTATGTTTACTTATCAGCGTATGAGCTTTGGTGTGTTGTTATTTGCATATTTAGTTAGAAGTTACCGGGTATGAATTAGTTACCGTTGTATAATTGCATATTACTAGTCGGTTTTTAATATCCAATACCGTTGATTTTGTGCTGCCTTCCGGATCCCCTCTAGTTGGGTCAAATTTCAGACTGTGAAGCTTGGTCAACTACAATTGCACAATGAGAATTGAGCAATCCATATTCATCAACACTATCATGCCAACTCCACGGCATTCATAAAATGTGCGTGTGCGGGTGATATAATAGATTACTGACCACTCGATTCTCATCATGGTGTAATTTTGAGTGACCCAATGTCGCCATTTTAAGTTGGACCCAATTTCAGTAGATCCTCACTCACGCCCGCCCATGAAGGGACTAAAGAAAACAATGCTAGTACATTACTGTTTTTTTTTTTTTTTCGAACACTTAGTACATTACTGTTAGAAACAGCTGAAACAATGCCATGCCTACCAGTACCAGTGTACCTCTGTACCACAACGGTCGAACTGATAAGCCAACAAGTCGGACCCCACTTAATGGCTCACTGTTTCTCTGCTCTTCCTTTTATCAGAATCCGCAGCCTTTTTTAGTCTTCCAGGAAAGTGGAAAGAGTTATCAAAATTTTTATTAAAAAATATTTTTATCAAATGAGATGATAATTTTATAAACAATTAAAATTATTTTGATATGTATAACATTTTCCGAGAACAAAAATGTTACATCCCTAGTTGTTCCTCGGCATTCAATGTGGATGAGTATCCAAGTGTGTTCATAACATTTTTTGAATTAAGAGTTCTATTTTTCAAAGCAAAACATCTAAACTTCGATTCCCTGAAATGTTCTATTCACAAATGAGAAAATTGAGTACATACAATTCTTTTACTTTGTTGAATTGTGTGAATGTTGTAGGATTGTAATGTGAATGTTCTTGAACCAAAAAAAAATTGTGAACATTACCTTACCGATGAAGGACAATGTTGCATTACGTCAAAATTTTCACAACTTATACAAAGTTCATACAATGAGTTTAAGTCAATGTAGTTATAACCCGTATCAACTAACACAAATCCAATGCTGTGTAGCAGTTGTTGCAAGGTCTATGTGATACTGACCTATTTAAGAGTATAATCCCAAAATTTCGAATTTATACATGCACATCACATCAAACTAATCGAACTGTTAACTTCCAATTTTACAACCCAAACCACCTAGCTGTCTTAATGATTTTTTTTTAAAAGAAACAAGTTGTTTGATTTCACCATTCGAATTTGCATAGTGACAGTATAGAATAGGACTGATAATCGGGTTCGTCTCCGGTTTGTATCATATTTAAATTGTATTATGATAAAATTTATGCAATTTATATTTGGTTCATTTGTAAAATTTAATTTGGGTGTAAATCGAGCAACAGATTTGTATCGATAAAATTATATGATAAATTTAAGGCTTAATTATTTTTTACCCCTCGTGATTTCGGCTATAAGAATTTTACCTACTTGACGCTTACAACTAGAGCAATGTTACATAAATTTAAAAATTAAACTTAATAATTATAATAAATAATTTCATTGTAGATCTTAGCATTTATAGAGATCTACTACTTATTTAATAGTTGTGATTATCAAGTCTAATTTTTAAGTGTATATAACATTACTCTTAAAATTATACATGTTACCCTCTTGTAGTTTAGTAGCAAAGTTAAATAGTTACTTTTATTGTCCAAGTAAATGGAGAATGTGTTCCACATGCCCAAAATATGTTCTGGCTTTATTTCTATTGTTTACCTTCAAAAGAACAATGTGTAAGTGTCTAAAATACCCTTTATAATATATGATATAATACTTAAATAAGTAGGGCATCAGTCGCAGATAAAACAATGTAAAAAAAAAAGTAATTTTCAATCTTAGATCAAAACTTCACTCGAAGAACAAAGAGACTCGACATATTTGATTGAAATGTGTAAGTTTGTTGTCATGTTTTATTAATTTTATGGTCAAAAGTATAACAAACAAAACGTTTAATTTTAAAACGTAGATATTATGGTAATTTTTTAATTCTATTAATGTCGTTAATTATTTTACTTTAATAAGTACATAATTATAAAAGGATAATATGTATAATTTTAAATGTAAAATAAATAAAAAAAATTTTAGCTAAAACTATGTGGGAGTAAAAAATAATTAATCCTAAATTTAATAAATTCAATTATTTATTATCCGGAGTTATTAGTCTTATTATCGTAACACATAACGGCCCGTGTATAGACTTACGATGCAGCTGCGAATCGCATTTGACTGACTCCCAACTAACGTCAACAACGCATCGGCCTTCCTCCGCCTCAAATTAAAACCGCTTTGTCAAAGGCTATAGCAAACATTGCCTACCCGGTTTCTAGCTTCTTCCGTACGTTGAAGTATTTTGTCCGTTGTGCCACGTCGGTATAGCAAACCTGTTTTTTTCTAACATTCAAGCAAGTGGATGATGCTTGAATAGTTAGGTACATAAAAGCTAAACAAACATGCCTCAGTCTCACTTACCTAATCATCCTAATCTTCAAGAGATACTGGGTAGGTAGGGTAGAGAAAACCCCATAAATTGAATGTGTTGGTCTTACTCTTTTTATTATTCTTTCACCAAGGGCGAGACCCCAAAATCAACTCGACCAAGTCTTAATTTCTCTTTTTTCTTTTAACTGTATGGATTATTTGATTCAATTTACGTGCATCTCAATTAATCTTCTTCTTAATTCGATCAAAAATAGATTATTCGTATCGGGACTAAGGTATTCATAAATGTTAAATCTCTCATGTCTTGACCCTAAAAAATTAATAATATTTAAACTTAAGATATCTGAATTTATAATTCATCTTTATTACCAATTAAACTACCCCGATTAGTCTTATTCTCTTTTGTCCCACCAATAAATCTTCGATCTTTTTTAAGAACAACCATCGATTTCAATTATCCTAAGATTAATTTACGTAAAATATGTGAATAATAGAGCTTGTAATTATTTTGGTGAAATCTCTTCTAAAAATTATTTATCAATGATGAATGATCTACTCAATATGAAATCGACAAAAAATCAATAAGTATACATTTGATCTCAGTTGATCTAATTCATAAATGAATTGTCTCATTTGTCCAGTTTCATAAATAATTCAACAGAATCTGGTTGAGCATAAGACAAACTTGAGTAAATATAATTTAGAGTAAAATATACATTCAACCCCCAAAGTATGTGTGTAGAGTCTATTTGGTCCTCAATCTTTCAATTATGTCTATTAAATCTCTGAAATTCTTATTTTTGTATCTATGTGGTCCAATCTCAAACGTCCATACAAAATCGTTAATGTATTTGTTCATACGCCAATCATGTGGGACTAAATAGACACAAATTATGAATTTTAAAAGTGAAATAAAATAAATTAAAATTTTAAGGACTAAATAGACATAAAATTAGGAACCACATGATGAACGTGTGACCAGAAACGTGACGATTTTCTGATAAACGTTTGGAATTTGACCACTTAGACACAAATTAGGAATCTTAATGACCAAATAGATACAATTAAAAGATTGTGAACTAAATACATATTTTCCAATTAGAAGTGTATTTTATGCTATAAGTGAAATATAATATAAAATTACACATAATTATACATATCTATAAAATAAGATAACTAGGTGTTTAAATCTATAAAATAAGATAACTAGGAGTTTAAATTTATGGGGGTATATTTTTCCCTTAAATTTTACACACCCATCACACATTTTCTTCCCAAAATTCACAAACCCAACACAAATATTCCATAATACATAACTATACATACTTCAATACACACTCATTATATACACACACATATATATATATATATATATATATATATATATATATATATATTCTAGTTGTACACATATTCTAATGCACGCGTAATATCAGAATTTAGGATATAATAACTTCTCTCGTGGGTATCGTTAGTTATAAATAAATTAACACTAAATGATCACCAATTGGTAATTCCAATGAATAGACAAATTAAATATAATTAAAAATAAATATATTTAAACCTAGTTCTAAAACCGAAATAATTTAAACGTTTCTCGAGATCAACTTTACTTTTATTTCACCAGAGGAGAGAGGACTGCCTGTTTGGCAGTCCTTTCTGAACCACCAATTCAGTATGCAGTTTCCCGCCATTTCAATTTTTAATAATAATTTTCAGAAACATTTTTGACACGTCACAAGCCTTAACCACCCACCACGTCACTCTCCCGATCCGTCTCCACCCACCTGGCACCTTCCCTCACACCCTGGCACCTTCTCTCTCTCTATCTCTCACACACACAACAGACCCTCTATTTATAGTCCTTTAAGCCCAACTCCTTTCCCTCTCTACTGCTCACGCACATTACACACCCACTTCTAGTACTCTACGTATGCAGTCCGTTATCTCTCTCTCATCTCTGTACTCACCCATAGAAATGGGTCTATATTAGGGGAACAATCGCTCTAAAGAACCACCCAGAAGCCAGTGTTGTCTCTTTCTCTCTTGAAGAAATGGAAGAAAGCAGAAAGAGGCAAGCGGGGTATGATGGCGCCGGAGACGTCTTCGGGAAACGACCAAAAACGCCGTCGAACTACGAAGAAACAATCTCCGACGAAGACGAAGACATGATGGCCTGGCTAAACGTCGACGATGACACAGTGACCGAACTATCGAAGTTCTTGGACTCAGAGATAACGACCTCGCAACCATTCAAGGTCAAGTTCATCGAGGACCCATACTCGTCGGCTTTGATTTTCCAGTCATCGTCGTCGTATATAACCATCAACGGAAACGAAGAGTCATGCGGATCGTCGTTCTCCGACTTGGATTCGTCCGTCATGGCAAGTATCGATATGAGTGGTGTTAAGGGCGCGTTTGGGGGGTTTTCAGGGTGGTTCTCGGTGGAGGAAGCTGTCGCGTTCTCTTCAGACGCCGAAGAGGCGCGTGGTTGGATCGAGGATCGGGAAAATGAGGAGGGTAGTTCGGTCAAAGGAATCGGCAGCGGTGATTTCTCCGGCGACTATGATGATGATTTGTTGGCGAAGTTTCTAGATGAAGACTAGTTTCAGTCACAGTAAAAATAATAGACAACAGTAAAGAAGGGCACAGCGAAATTTTTGGGGTTAGGGTGTTGTTAGGGTTTGGGGTTAATGGGTTTGGTCAGTTGTATACATTTTGAACAGAAAATTTACAGAGAAGAGTAAATAGAGGGCTTGTTTGTGATTTTGAAAAGTGTTTGGCAATTTGTGGGTATTTTCTCTTTCCTTTTTCTTTTTCTCCCATCAATCTTTTGATCTTTTTGCAGCTTTTCATTTTCTGTTTCTGTATTTTGTCTTTTGTTTGGAAATAGCCTGCATGCAGTGTTCTTGTTTTCCTCGTGTCAATCCTATTCAACATTTTTTTCTTGGCAGCTGATTGCTTCGATGGTTGGTGATTTTTTCATTGCTTAACTTTTAATTAGTGTGGAAAGAAGGTTGGTGTGAGTTTAGTAGAAACATGGTAAATTTAAATATTTTGAATTTAAATTTTAATAATTTTTTTTGAGTCATATCTATTTATAACATAAACCTTTTGATCGAATTCAAATTATAGAGAGAATTAATCGAAATATTAAAAAAAAAGTTGGTGTGATTAGAGTTATTTGAATAATAATAATATTTATTATTTTTATTATTTAGACCTACTTAATTTATTAATTTAATTTATTTTTCTAATGCATTTTTATTCATTGACTGGACTTAACTAATATTATAACTTATTGTTAATCTAATGATTATTATTACTTAAGTCTATCCTAAGTCCAACTAAGGTGGCATGAAAAAAATTATTTATTATATATATATATATATATATATATATATATATGATAGGGATGGAAAATTAGATTTTTATTCCACAACCAAACTTGTTTTTGATGAAATTTTTTGTGAGCAGAGTAAATATTTACATAGTCTTAATTATCATAAGCGTGCAATAATACACAACCTTCGGTTAATAAGATTTTACCTTTTTAACAAGTCTAAAAAACACTTAGTGATGGAACTCAAATCTTGACGTATTAGGGATCATTTGATAAAATTTTCATTTTTATGTTTTTTTTTTAAAAATAAAATAGAATAAATTTTTGTATTTTTTTGTGATAAAAATTAAAAATATAAAACATGTTCGATAATCATTTATATTTAAAAAATTAAAAAAAAATATGTTTGATATTATAATAATGTTTTCATAATTCATTGTAGTTATTTTGATTAATTTTTTGTAATCACAAATACATCTTCTCCCTAATCAATGAAACCCACTTCACCCAGCCACCACCAAACCGTCGGAAACCCACCACCACCGCCCCTGTTTAGCCACCACCAAACCCACCAGCAACACCCCTGGAAACCCACCACCAAAACCCCTAAAAATACACCACCAATATTACCGAAAAGTCACCACCAACGCCATTAAAAACTCACCCCCAACCCTAGAAAACCCACCAAAATCACCACCGAAAACTCACCCCCCAAGGCTCGAAAACCCATCACAACCTCCTAACCCACCACCAGCACTCCTAAAAATTCAACACCTAACCACCGACTGAGCTTGGGAGAGAGATCTGAGATGAGGAAACCCATCACATAACCACCGATTGAGATGAGAGAAAGAGATCTATAATGAGAAGCCTCGATTTCGTCACTTCGATTTCACAGAGAGAGAGAGAGAGAGAGAGACGAGGAGTATTAGGTGTTCAGAGAGAATGAGAGAGAGATGAGAAGCTCCGGTTTGAGAGAGAGAGAGAGAGAGAGGAGGAGGAAAAGTGATGAAAAAAGGGGAGTAAATGGGTTTTTTATAATTAGCACAAAAAATCTCATATTTTGTTGTTAAGGGGATTCGAAGGATGAATCTCATTAAAAAGGGTCTGCTTTGAGCACACGTGTTTTCGTTTTTTGGGTGTTTATAAAAAACACCTTTT
>CAUOFW020005953.1:0-25524 GCA_963454935.2 Ilex paraguariensis
ATCAAACCATTGTCCTCTGACTATTAAATGCTCAGAAACTGCAGCTTCTAGAAGACTATCCTATTTCAAATTTTAGAATATGTGTTGAGTAAAGGGTTTTTGCAATTTGTGGAGAGTCGGGGTAAGTAGTCTTACCTCACTCCATTGAAAATGTTTTTTCTGAAGCTCAATATATAAATTTCATCTGAAGAGGTGGAACAAAGAGACTTTTGGGAATGGTTTTGAGAGATTAGCAAGGATCAGAATGCCCAAGGAGATTGTATTAATGATGAGGGATGGAATTGCTAGATGTGCTGAGATTTTTCTCTCACTTATTCTCATCTGATATGCACTCTTTAGATGAGGGTTTGTTTGAAGTTATTCCCATGCTAAGCACTATAGAGGATAACACTATGCTTACAGCTCCTACATCCTTGGAATAGCTTATGGACACTGTTTTTGCATGTCAGAGCAGAGTGTACCAGGGCCAGATGGATTTTCTGGTAAGTTCTTCCATGCTGCATGGGATATTCAAACCTAATTTTCTGGAAGTTGCTAATTTTTTCCTTCAAGGATGAATTGGCCAAGGTCAGTTAATGCAACCTTGTTATCTCTCATCCCAAAGGTAGAAAATCCCTTTTCTTTCTCTAATTGTTGGCCAATAAGTTTATGCAATTCTCTATATAAGATTTTTACTAAGTTGCTAGCTGAGGACTAAGTAAAATACTGCCTAAGATTGTCTTTGAGGAACAACATGGTTTTTGTGAAGGGTAGAAATGTGGGGGATAACATTGCTTTAGCACAGTTTATGGTTAATGAGTTGGATAGGTTGTTTGTGGTTAGGAATGCTATTTTGAAGTTGTACATAATGAAGGCCTTTGATAGGATGGACTGGGACTTTTTGAAGCAAACTCTTGGAAGTTTTGAATTCTGAAAGGAGTTTGTGCTAATTGTCTAAACAATGTATTTTGTGACTGTTAATGGTGTTAGGCTTGGATTCTTCCCTAGCTCCAGAGGCTTAAGTCAAGGAGATCCATTGTCACCTAGTCTTTTTTATTCTGGTAGAAGAAGTTATTTGCAGAGGTCTTAAGCAATGTTTTCAAAAATGGTCTTGTATAGAGTTTTCACATAGGGAGAGGTTCTACACTACTTAGTCACCTATTATTTGTAGATAATATTCTTATTTTTCTTAATAAGAGCGCAATGAAGAATCTTCTTACTTTTGTGGCTAGGTATGAAGCATCTTCGGGCCAGAGAGTTAATAAACATAAGAGCTCTTTGTACTGCTTTGCAGAAATATCTTTGGCAAGAAGGAATATGTTGTCTCATATTTCCAGAATTCCTTTTAAATTATGTCCTTTCACTTATCTGGGGTGTCCTATTATCATGGGCAGAGTGAAGTTAATGTATTTTGAGGATTTAATAAGGAAATTTCAAGCGAAGTTAGAGGGATGGTATTCTTAGTTGTTGTCAAACATGGGTAGAGCGGTTCTATTTCAGTCAGTCTTGAACTCTATACCTATTCACTTGTTTACATCCTTGAATCTCCCCAGGGAGTCATAGCAAGATTGAACTCAATAATGGCTTCTTTCTTATGGTCTAGTCAGCTGGAAGTGAAGAAGAGACATTGGTGTTCTTAGGGAGCTGTCACTATGTTAAAGAGTGAATGGGTTTGGGAATCAGGAAATTTGAAGAAGTCCAGCAATCCTTCAGAATGAAACGAAGTGCGGCATTTGTTAAATGGTAATACTCTGTGGTCTTCCATTTTTTCTTCTAAATATCTAAAGAATCAGCACCTGCTCAGGAATTTAAGACAAGGCAAGCTTAATGCTTCAAGGCTTTAGCTCCTTGGTTTGAAATAGTGGTAAGCAACTCTCAGATCATAGTGGGAACAGGTAGGTCTGTGGATTTCTAGTGTGATAATTGGACTGGGTTTGGCCCATTAATTTTGCAGAATTCAATTGCTCCTATCTCATTTCCAAAATTATCAGATTTACTGGGTGTTGGACATTTGGTTGTGGGTGATATAGCTCAGGTTTTGGATCCTTAGCTTTGTCAAGAGGTTAATTCATGTAATGTTTCACTGTTTGATAAAGAGGATAAGATGATCTAGCAGCTCACATCTAATGACAGTTTTTCTGTTAAATCTGCTTGGGAGTTCATTAGGCATAAAGGACAACCATCTGCTCTAGCAACTGCTATTTGGATGCAAGTTGTGTGAAACCCGGGAAAAATTTGAACTTTTTCTGAAAAAAAATGGCAAAATGGTAATTTGTCATTATAGTGCGGGTTAAAAAACTGGTATTTTCATAGACCTCGGATGATAAAACGGACTTTACCTTTGGATTCGTCTCACGAAATCTAGTTACCCAGATAAATTCCATCGAATTCTGAGATAGTCAGATTATTCACGTTTTTCGAGATGACGGGTGTTCGATGAACCCTATAAACGAAATTTTTATAAAAATTTTAAAATTTGAAAAATATTTTAAATAAAATTCATATAAAATATTTTGACCTTAAATCGGTATGAAATTTAATCGTTTCGGGATGAAAAAGGACTCGGACAAAGGACGACACTTGGCGCGACGAGGGCCAAGTGTTTAGAAAGTATAAAAGTGGGCAAATATCTGAAAAATCAGATATTTGCTCTTCATTTGGCTAGCTGGATCAGACCCAAGAGCAAAGAAGAACAAAATATAATTCTTCAAGCTTTCTTTCGCCGATTCTCGGAGTTCCGTCGGTCGGAATTCGTCAGGCCAAGAATTAAAGTCGATCTACGCGACGAGAGCTACGCGTGGGTACCAAAAACAAAGATTTTCACCAAAGATTCAAATGGAGGATTTTGGAGAAATCTAAGCTTTGGGCTTCAATCTTGTTCTTGAGGCTTCCTACAAATTCTTTACGCTTCAAGAGGTAGGGTTCCTCCTACTCAGACCTATTTCTAACCTAAGGTGTCCATAGGGTTCATGTGGGTTGTTTTGGTATTTCTAATATTTTTTCATTATGATTGGTGCTATGGAAATGGGTAGGATCAATTCTAGTGTGAATTGGTAGTTAGAAAGTGCTAGTTTGTGATTTCTTGAATGTTTAGATAATTGGTTATATAAAAATCATATATTCTGATTTTTATTTTGTTTGAATGATCCATATAAAATCTTGGCTTGATTTTGGTATATGAAAGTATTTATGTAATCCCTTGAAAATTGGGATCATGTGGACATGCTTTGTGTTTTATATTATGCCTTGTGAATGAAATGTAATATTCGCATGTATTATGTGTTATCATGTTGATGGAGTATTGATATATGCTCTTGGATATATTGAACTTGAAATGGTTATGTGATTATATGCAAATGATATTAATTGTCATGGTATACAATGATATTTAAAAATTGTCATTTGGCATGCATTGCAATATGGACATGGAATTAACATCACATTCATGGGCTACATGCATAAGTGTGGGTGTAGGGTTGCATGGGGTGATTAACACCAACATTGGTACTTGATGGTAGGCTCGGGAAAGTGGGATGGAACGTCCTACGGAGTCGCATGGTGACATGCATAAGAAAACTTGTGTCGGGTATAGTAAGTAGGGCTAGACACTCCCTCGGGTTAAAAACCCGACCACTTGATTCATACACTTACCGGCAGTGAAATTCCAGAAAAGTGTAACGGCGTACGGAGCCGGAGGTGCGATTCCTGAATCCGATACCCCATAAAGGCACATGATTTTGATATATAAATTATTCATTTGATGGGAAACATCCAAGAATGAATTAGTTTTGACATATGGTTGATTTCAAAATTATCTTTGGATGTGTTTCATCAAAGACGTTTGTTTTACACGTAAGTGTCGCATTGTGTTTGGGAGTCGGTGTGGACTCAGGATAGCATGCATGGGTGAGTTTCATCTCATTACTTGGCATGGCATCATGATTTTTCAACATTGTATTATATGTTATTGTTGGAGGGAATACTTGTTGTGAAATGTTGCATTTATACATTGCATATGCATTTTAGGTGATGAGTAGCCTCTGTAGGGATTATTCTACTGGGCATTGGCTCACCCTATATGGGAAACATTTAAGGTGTGGGTCATGCACCAATGGACAGCTCACAATCAGGGTCACATGGTTGAAGAAAAGCCGACTTGTGGCTTCCAATCCATTTTTTTTTTTGTAAAAGTAGATTTGTAATTAAATTTTGGAATGTAATGTGTAAAGGAATTGTAATAGAGTATATATGGACTATTTTAATATAACCTTGCATATTTTGATATAAATATGATGATTGGACCTGGTGTGGTCAAGTTTTACATATAAAATGGACCCTGTGTGGTTATGGTATTATATTGGACCTCGGATGAGTCATGTAAATGTTGATTGCACAGATTGTGTTTTGGGGTAGAGCTTCCCGTACAAAGAAGACTCTGCCCGGATTTCGTTAAATTATGGATCCCGATAAATGGGACACAACGGTACGATATCGAGTTATACGGTATCCACGGGCATTCCGTGGTTGATTGGAATTAACGGACCCCATGAATTTGGGGTGTCACAGCTTGGTATCAAAGCCTAGGTTATACGATTTACCTAAGGCTTGTTGGGCATTGGGACTAGACCATTGCATGCATTGTGCATCTCATCTTATGTGCTTAAATTGTTACATGTTTTGTGCAACATGTTATGTGAACATGATTACTTGCTAAGTGATTATGTGAATGATATGCATGGTAAAAGGCACATGAAAAAAAAAAAAACAAACACTAGGGTTAGAAAGCATAACCTTGGGTTCAAAAAAAAAGGAATGAATGGTATAGTTTTATGTGTAAATGTCTACTAGTAGGTGGCACACGCACTACTAGTGAAACAAGGAGGAAAATCTCCAAGTTTAAATACTTGACTTCTATCTTGGGATACTAAGTAAATGCTCTGTTTCTATTTGACATGTGTGTAGATGGAAAATAGAGGAAGGGGAAGAGACGCGGCCGAGGCAGAGGTGGTAGGCGGAACAACAACCAACCACCACCGGCCTTTGACCAACAAGCCTTCATGGAGGCTATTGGTGCAGCGACGGCTACCATTGCACAAGCTAGTGCTACGGCCGCTAATATTGCACAGACGGGTACATGGGGGCCAAGGAGGCTCCAGTCATCTCCAGAAGTTCAAGGCACATCAACCACCGATCTTTATGGGAGGGGCAGACCCAATGGTAGCTGATCATTGTTTCCGGCAGGTTGACAAGATCTTGAGGGCAATGGAGATCACCTCTGACGCCACCAGGATAACTCTAGCTACATTCCAGTTGGAGGGGGAATCCCAAGTATGGTGGGATTGGGTGAAAGACTCCAAGAACTTGGAGGCCATGACATGGGTAGAGTTCCAGGAACTTTTCATGGGAAATACTTCCCGGCAACTGCGAGGCATGCAAAGGCCCGGGAGTTCCTAGATCTGAGGCAAGAAACGATGTCAGTGATGGAATACGTGGCTAAATTCACTGAGTTAGCACGTTTCACTGACCAATATGTGGCCACAAAATATGGCCAAGGTTAGAAAATTTGAGGATAGGCTGAAGTTATCCATCCGGGGTAAAATCGTCGGTCTTCTACTACAAGACTTCGACTTGATGGTCACCACAGCTTTGGCCATTGAGAGAGTGGATGACGCAAGGAGCATTCGGGAGTCTAGTGCAAAAGACAAGAAGAAGGAAGGTCAATCCTCTTCTTCTAGCTCGAGGAAAGAAGCAAAGGACTTCTACTCCACAAGATTTCAGGTACAGGGCCGCAGTTATCAAGGCCAAGGCCAAAGTCAATCCTCCCAAGGTGGGAGAAATCAGAGACCTTCCTACCAGGTTGGCCAGAGGACTTGCTGTCATTGCCACCAACCGGGTCACATGAAGAGGGATTGTCCTCAAGGCAGGGATCCCAGGGTCATGGGTCGTCGCAATCTCAGACTTCAGTGGGGCAACCACAGATGCAATATGCTCCTCACTACCCTACTACGGGTCAAGCAGCCAGTACCAATTTTGGGTGCAACACAAGGCCCTACTATTTCTCGTGCAGGGACACCGCAAGCTGGCCAGATGGGCCAAGGAATGGGTCGAGGAAGAGGCCAGGGCTCACAAGCCGGGACTTCAGGGACTCTGGGGCGTGTCTACGCCATGATGCCACAGACTGGCCGGCAGATCCGTCAGTGATACAGGGTACATTTCTACTTTCCCGCTTATGGGCTAGAGTGTTATTTGATTCTGGTGCATCTCATTCATTTATTGTTGCATCTTGTGTGGATGACTTGGGCTTAGAGGTTGAGACCTTGAAAGAGCCATTGCATGTGAGTTCTCCCCTAGGTGCTAGGGTGAGGGTTGATCAGATATGTCGGGGGTGTGAGTTGGAGATCTCAGGGATTTTACTCACTATGGACCTTCGGGTCATGGACATGTCGGAGTTCGATGTGATCCTTGGGATGGATTGGTTAGCTGAACACCGAGTCGTCATTGATTGTGATCGAAAGTGAATAACTGCTTACACACCAGATGGGGTTTGTTTCATGTTTCAAGGGGATAAGCATGATGCTTTACCCCAAGCAGTATACGACTCCAGATGGCACGGGCAGCTAATGGGTTGGCTAGCAAGCCTGACCCTTGAAGACAAGGCGAGGCAGGAGTTATTCTACCTCGGGTTGTGTGTGATTATGAGGATATTTTTCTGGATGAACTACCGGGATTACCTCCACATAGGGATGTGGACTTCACTATAGAGTTGCATCCCGATACATCTCCCATCTCTATGACACCACACAGGATGGCGCCTACTGAGTTGCAAGAACTCAAGGTACAATTGCAAGAATTGTTGGACAAGGGGTTTATTAGACCGAGCACTTCACCTTGGGGCGCTCCTGTTCTGTTTGCTAAGAAGAAAGATAAGACTCTTCGGTTGTGTATTGATTACCGAAAGTTGAATAGGGTCACTATCAAGAATAGGTACCCTTTGTCGAGGATTGATGACTTGTTTGATCAGCTGAAGGGGGCACGGGTCTATTCCAAGATAGATCTTCGAATCGGTTACCATCAGTTGAGGGTTAGGGAGGAAGATATTCCTAAACGGCATTTAGAACGCGGTATGGGCATTTCGAGTTCACAGTGATGCCATTTGGATTGACCAATGCTCCAGTGGCATTCATGGACCTCATGCACAGGGTGTTCCAACCCTATTTAGATCAATTTGTTGGGGTTTTTGTTGATGACATCTTGATCTACTCCAAGTTTGAGGAGGAGCATGAGAGTCACTTGAGAATTGTTCTCCAGACATTGAAAGATTATCAATTATATGTCAAGTTCAGCAAGTGTGAATTCTGGCTTACTGAGGTGAAATTTCTGGGACACGTGGTGTTGGCTTCGGGTGTATCCGTGGACCTGGAGAAGGTTGAGGCAGTTATGAATTGGAGAGAGACTGAAGTCAGTCTTCAAGATACGTAGTTTCTTGGGATTGGCGGGGTGTTACCGGCGATTTATTGAGGATTTCTCTCGATTGGCTGCACCAATGACGAAGTTGACCCGGAAAGATGTCAAGTTTGTGTGGAATGATTCTTGTGAGAATGCATTCCAAGAGTTAAAGAAGAGGCTTACTTCAGCTCCTATTTTGATAGTTCCAGAACGAGGACATAGGTACACGGTCTATTGTGATGCCTCGAAGGACGGGCTGGGATGTGTTTTGATGCAGTTTGGGAGGGTAGTAACTTATGGTTCTCGGCAGCTAAAGAATCACGAGCAGAATTACCCCACACATGACATGGAGTTAGCAGCCATTGTCTTTGCCTTGAAGGCTTGGCGTCACTACCTGTATGGTGAGCAGTTTTAAGTATTTTCGGACCACAAGAGTTTGAAGTATATTTTCACACAGCGGGACCTCAACATGAGGCAACGACGGTGGATGGAGTATTTAGAGGACTATGACTTCATTTTGCATTACCATTCTTGTAAGGCAAACGTGGTGGCTGATGCACTTAGCCGAAGATCACGAAGAGTTTTGGCTAGTGTAGCTTCCCGGGAGTGGCAGATGCTCGAGACTGTGGGATAGTTCGGGCTATGTTATATGGGTCAGGCTCAGGGTACTTTGGGGAGTTTGGTGACTACACCGTCTCTACTGAGTAGGATGATTGAGTCCCAGAGTCAGGACACGGAGCTATTGTCCATCTGGGACCGTGTACAGGTAGGTATGGGTGACGAGGGCTGGGCTACTCACTCAGATGGTAGTCTTCGATATCGAGGAAGGGTTGTGGTTCCTCAATTGGCAGATCTGAGGGAGGAGATCCTTAGAGAGTTTCATTGCTCCCGTTTTGCAGTTCATCCAGGGGGCACGAAGATGTATCATGATCTTCGTCGCCAGTATTACTGGAGTGGAATGAAGAGGCAGGTTGGCGATTTTGTCAGTCGATGTCTCACGTGTCAGCAGGTTAAGGCTGAACACCAGAGACCAGCGGGATTACTCCGGCCTTTGGAGGTAGCTGAGTGGAAGTGGGAGCATATCACGATAGATTTTGTGACCCATTTGCCACGGACATCGCGGGGTCATGACGCAATGTGGGTGATAGTAGACCGGCTTACTAAGTCGGCACACTTTTTGGTTGTGCGGATGACCTTCACATTGGAGGAATTCTGCAGGTTGTATATACGGGAGATTGTCCGGCTGCATGGAGTACCTGTATCTATTGTATCAGACCGGGATCCCAGGTTTACGGCTCATTTTTGGGAGAGTTTCCAGCGAGCCATGGGGACACAATTAATGATGAGCACTGCTTTTCATCCCCAGACATACGGTCAGTCTGAGAGGACTATCCAGACTTTAGAGGACATGCTACGGGCATGCGTCCTAGATCTTAAGGGTAGCTGGGAAGATCACTTATCCTTGGTGGAGTTTGCATACAATAACAGTTACCAGGCGAGCATAGAGATGACACCCTATGAGGCACTATATGGGAGGCTATGTCGTTCTCCGATTTGTTGGACGGAGGTAGGAGAGAGGTCTTCTACGGGTCCGAAATTGATCAGAGACACCTCGGAGAAGGTGGACTTGATTCAAAAGCGTCTTCTCACGGCTCAAAGCCGGCAAAAGAGTTATGCTGATAGACGGCGGCGACCTCTAGAGTTTGAGGTGGGAGATCATGTCTTCTTGAAGGTTATGCCTAAGAGAGGAGTAGTCCGGTTTGGTAAGCGGGGGAAGCTGTCACCGAGATACATCGGGCCCTTCGAGGTACTTGAGAGAGTGGGTACAGTTGCTTACCGGTTGGCATTATCGCCAAATCTATCAAGTGTTCATGCAGTATTCCATGTCTCTATGCTTCGGAAGCACACCCCACATCCGACTCATGTGGTGGATGGGGAGAGCTTGTTGTTGATGCTGATGGGACTTTCGAGGAGGGACTGGTGCGCATCATGGATAGCCGGGAACAGGTTTTGCGAGGCAAGACCGTACGGCTAGTGAAGGTGCTGTGGCAGCATCGAGGAGTAGAGGAGGTGACATGGGAGCGCGAGGACACTATCCGTACTATTTATCCTTTCTTGTTCGAGGATGGAGGTACATTCTTCTGGTCATTTAGCATTAATTGACTGTTGTATATGCATGTGATTGTATGTGCATGTGTATGTGAATTTCAGGGGCGAAATTCTTTTAAGGGAGGAAGAATGTGAAACCCGGGAAAAATTTTAACTTTTTCTGAAAAAAAATGGCAAAATGATAATTTGTCATTATAGTGCGGGTTAAAAAACTGGTATTTTTATAGACCACGGATGATGAAACGGATCTCACCGTTGGATTCATCTCACGAAATCTAGTTACCCAGATAAATTTCGTCAAATTTTGAGATAGTCAAATTTTTCACGTTTTTCAAGATGGACGGGTGTTCGATGACCCCTAAAAATGAAATTTTTATAAAAATTTTAAAATTTAAAAAATATTTTAAATAAAGTTCATATAAAATATTTTGACCTTAAATCAGTACGAAATTTAATCGTTTCGGAATGAAAACAAACCCGGACAAAGGACGACACTTGGCGCGACGAGGGCCAAGTGTTTAGAAAGTATAAAAGTGGGTTCTTTTGGCCGGCTGGATCAGACCCAAGAGCAAAGAAGAAAAAATTATAATTCTTCAAGCTTTCCTTTGTCGATTCTCGGAGTTCCGTCGGTCAGAATTCGTCAGGCCAAGAATTAAAGTCGATCTACGCGACGAGAGCTACGCGTGGGTACCAAAAACAAAGATTTTCACCAAAGATTCAAATGGAGGATTTTGGAGAAATCTAAGCTTTGGGCTTCAATCTTGTTCTTGAGACTTCCTACAAATTCTTTACGCTTCAAGAGGTAGGGTTCCTCCTACTCAGACCTATTTCTAACCTAAGGTGTCCATAGGGTTCATGTGGGCTGTTTTGGGTATTTCTAATATTTTTTTCATTATGATTAGTGCTATGGAAATGGGTAGGATCAATTCTAGTGTGAATTGGTAGTTAGAAAGTGCTAGTTTGTGATTTCTTGAATGTTTAGATAATTGGTTATATAAAAATCATATATTCTGATTTTTATTTTGTTTGAATGATCCATATAAAATCTTGGCTTGATTTTGGTATATGAAAGTATTTATGTAATCCCTTGAAAATTGGGATCATGTGGGCATGCTTTGTGTTTTATATTATGCCTTGTGAATGAAATGTAATATTAACATGTATTATGTGTTATCATGTTGATGAAGTGTTGATATATGCTCTTGGATATATTGAACTTGAAATGGTTATGTGATTATATGCAAATGATATTAACTGTCATGGTATACAATGATATTTAAAATTTTCATTTGGCATGCATTGCAATATGGACATGGAATTAACATCACATTCATGGGCTACATGCATGAGTGTGGGTGTAGGGTTGCATGGGGTGATCAACACCAACATTGGTACTTGATGGTAGGCTCGGGAAAGTGGGATGGAACGTCCTACGGAGTCGCACGGTGACATGCATAAGAAAACTTGTGTCGGGTATAGTAAGTAGGGCTAGACACTCTCTCGGGTGAAAAACCCGACTACTTGGTTCATACACTTACCGGCGGTGAAATTCCAGAAAAGTGTAACGGCGTACGGAGCCGGAGGTGCGATTCCTGAATCCGATACCCCATAAAGGCACATGATTTTGATATATAAATTATTCATTTGATGGGAAACATCCAAGAATGAATTAGTTTTATGACATATGGTTGATTTCAAAATTATCTTTGGATGTGTTTCATCAAAGACGTTTGTTTTACACGTAAGTGTCGCATTGTGTTGTGGGAGTCAGTGTGGGCTCAGGATAGCATGCATGGGTGAGTTTCATCTCATTACTTGGCATGGCATCATGATTTTACAACATTGTATTATATGTTATTATTGGAGGGAATACTTGTTGTGAAATGTTGCATTTATACATTGCATATGCATTTTAGGTGATGAGTAGCCTCTGTAGGGATTATTCTACTGGGCATTGGCTCACCCTATACGGGAAACATTTCAGTTGTGGGTCATGCACCAATGGACTGCTCACAATCAGGGTCACATGGTTGAAGAAAAGCCGACTTGTGGCTTCCAATCTATTTTTTTTTTTTAAAAGTAGATTTGTAATTAAATTTTGGCATGTAATGTGTAAAGGAATTGTAATAGAGTATATATGGACTATTTTAATATAACCTTGCATATTTTGATATAAATATGATGATTGGACCCGGTGTGGTCAAGTTTTACGTATAAAATGGACCCTGTGTGGTTATGGTTTTATATTGGACCTCGGATGGGTCATATAAATGTTGATTGCACATATTGTGTTTTGGGGTAGAGCTTCCCATACAAAGGAGACTCTGTCCGGATTTCGTTAAATTATGGATCCCGGTAAATGGGACACAACGGTACGATATCGAGTTATACGGTATGCACGGGCATTCCGTGGGTTGATGGAAAATTAACGGACCCCATGAATTTGGGGTGTCACAGGCTGCTCCACCTAGTGCTCATTTAGTTTGTTGGAAGATTTATAAAAATGCTTTGCCTATTGATGGGACACTTCTAGAAAGGCTCGTCGATGACGCGTATCCTCAGCGCCGAGGTACTTACTCGCCTCCGGTGAGGCCACGTGCCCTCGGTCCATACCCCCTGCTCCGGCTGATATGTTCCTTGGCTCAGAGGCATGTTCCCTTGGCCCCAAGGTAGCTCCCACCTCGGAGGGAGAGTCAAATGTCCTCGGCTCTGGGGGTACTCACACTAATCCCTCCATATGCCCTCAGCTTCCATGGAGGCTACCGATTGATAGCTGAACAGCCTAAACTAGACTAGGAGTCAGGAGGGCACTCAGCACAATGGAGTCAAAATGGCAGGGTGGATTGGACACTCAACCAGAGAGAACCAGACGCGTGGCGTAAAGTACAGGACCAAGGGTAAGAACGCCGATCTACCACTGATGATAAGCGGCTGTTCCAGGTAAGCATTTCATGAAACCTCGGCGCTGAGGATACGCGTCATCGACGAGCCTTTCTAGAAGTGTCCCATCAATAGGCAAAGCATTTTTATAAATCTTCCAACAAACTAAATGAGCACTAGGTGGAGCAGCCTGTGACACCCCAAATTCATGGGGTCCGTTAATTTTCCATCAACCCACGGAATGCCCGTGCATACCGTATAACTCGATATCGTACCGTTGTGTCCCATTTACCGGGATCCATAATTTAACGAAATCCGGACAGAGTCTCCTTTGTATGGGAAGCTCTACCCCAAAACACAATATGTGCAATCAACATTTATATGACCCATCCGAGGTCCAATATAAAACCATAACCACACAGGGTCCATTTTATACGTAAAACTTGACCACACCGGGTCCAATCATCATATTTATATCAAAATATGCAAGGTTATATTAAAATAGTCCATATATACTCTATTACAATTCCTTTACACATTACATGCCAAATTTAATTACAAATCTACTTTTAAAAAAAAAAATAGATTGGAAGCCACAAGTCGGCTTTTCTTCAACCATGTGACCCTGATTGTGAGCAGTCCATTGGTGCATGACCCACAACTGAAATGTTTCCCGTATAGGGTGAGCCAATGCCCAGTAGAATAATCCCTACAGAGGCTACTCATCACCTAAAATGCATATGCAATGTATAAATGCAACATTTCACAACAAGTATTCCCTCCAATAATAACATATAATACAATGTTGTAAAATCATGATGCCATGCCAGGTAAGCATTTCATGAAACCCCAAGTGATGTGACATCCACAGTGGCTTGAGAAGCCAAGGATAGGGGTATTAAATGCCCTGGGTCCCTGCATTTAAAGCCTTTACATCAAAGAAAGAGCATTAATTGCTCGGGCGCCCAAGCAATCAATACTGGGACATTCCCCACGCAAAATAGGGGGCACACTGCCCCGTTTCTGGACACTACCTACTAACTAGACTGTCAGCAATAATTAGTCTTTGAAGGTATAAATAACCCTCAAAAACATATTGCAAAGGTACGCAAAATCATCTCACAAGAGTCATACAATGTTTTCTTCTACCCCTCTCTCAAAAAACTGACTTGATCGTCGGAAGGGATACGCCGGAGAACACTTTGGCCCCCTTATAACTTGCTCGTTGTGTTCTAGGAACTTCCTGCAGTCCATCGGAACTGGTCAGGCGCCCTCCTGAGATAATTCATCACCACTCCTTAGACCACCTTTGGCCCTCAACTCTTTTCTTGTTGTCGGATCAACTACCTTGACGAACCTGAGTTCACCACGAGAGAGATCTGTTCTCATTTCAACTATTATACGAAAATTATTCGGCACACCTATTGATTGTACTTCCAGGAACATGGGAGTGGCAGTGGTAAGCAGATGTTCTTTATGCTATGGTGCTACTAAAACTGTGGATCATGTTTTTTGTAGCTGCAATCATCTGTTACAGCATGTTTTATTTATTCTTTTATTTTATTTTATTAATGCTGTACTTAGATTCTTTTTGGGGTCCCCCCATTAGGTGTAATCCTTTTTTAACAGTTAATAAAATTTCCAAATTTATATATATATATAAAAAAAAAGATAGCACTTTAGTACAATAAAGTCATTAATTAAGGCTGGACCTTATAACTTGATTCAAACTTGGTATTACGTGATCATTACCCAAATTTACTCTAATTTTACCCCTTAATACTTCAGCCAAACATGTCCTTTAAATGTTAGGATGTCATCTAGGATGAAATTAAGGATCAAATAGACCTAAAAGAAGTAAGACCTTTTTCCTATGGTAGGACCTTAGGCGCCCACGTAAGTCACCTAATTCTGAACCGGCCCTGCAGAACTGGGGAAAATGTATAGAAATAATTGATTACTGGAGAAAAAAATAATTAATGAATGATTAATGGAGCAAAAAATAATAAAGCATACAACAAAACAAACTTGGTTGCTGAAGAGGAAGTAGTCGGTAGTTACAGAACAAACCTAATCTCTTAGTGTTCGATTGATTATATGAGATACCAACTATAATTGCTCCACAAGTTCATTTACTTATTGGGGCCTTAGAGTGGCGCATAAGCAAAATAAAGATTCTATATGGATTGAAGGATATGCTTGTAACCTGAAAAAAAAGGCAATTTAACCTAATTTCCCATGTCCATCTGATGTTGTCTTGAACTTCAACTGAAAACTCAGCAAAATGTAAAACAGCATCTTCAACCGGGCTTTCTATTTTAGCGAGTATTTTTTCTAAAATGGAGGGCATCCTTAATAAAAAAAATTACAGTAGGGAATAGTTGAAAGGGTTAGTAAAATTTTGGAGCCCGAGAATATGACATTTCACATGCCTGAGAAAATGGAGTGCTAAAAGACACTGTTCTTGGTGGAGATCAGATTACTTTGCGTATGAGTTGGCAAACGTATGTGATATGGCGTCAAATGACATTTATGCAACTTTACATGTTTAGCAAAATATTAGGCTACCATGCATGGGCATTTTGGTCTATTTAACAATTTCGTCCCTTCCATTTCTTAAAGATTACTAACAAGGGGTATCGGTGTTATTTAGCATACTAAAGGGGGTCCATCTAATTAGTGACAAACCTCAAGAGTTCTGGTCGTAATTCTCCCAAAAAAATTATAATGTGATCCAGACCCAAGCAGTCATGCACTTTTTCATCTTGAAATGCAACTTATTGGCATGTTTGCACCACTTATTCTAATGGGAAAGTGAACGACAGTTTTGGTTTGGGTTACATTGCAATTTTTTGTGACATTAAAGATACAACTTCAGAACTAAAAATTTTTAGGGAAAAAATTGAGAATTCAACATTTTCAGGGTGTAAAGTGAGATTAATCCTAATTTTTTTGTGAACTGCCATTTAACATGCCACAGCCTTGATCTGTGACTTTGTTTTTGTAGGGCGAATAGAAAATTTTAAATTCTTTTGTGTTCCGTTTGGTACGATGAAAGAATGGAAAGATAAAAAGTTGAAAAGATAGAAAGTTAAAGGAATAAATAAAACATCACATTTGGTAAAGAAGAAAAATAGGAAGGATGAAAAAGTGGATGAAAGAACTTTACTTCCAATTCACCAAAATTAATCCGTCCAAAATCAAAAGGAAAGTGTAAGAAAAATTAATTATTTGTGTTAAAATGTATCTTATTTGTCTATATATCTTTTGATATCTATATAATAAAGCACATAACAACTTAAATTTTTGTCCCTTACATATTTTTCCTTATAAAAATATCACATAACTCATTTTCATTGCATGTTTAATCATTTATATATTTCTCCCTTAAAAACATCACATCACTCATTTTTATCATATGTTTAATCATTTAATATTTGATTAATTTGTAATTAATATAATTTTTATTTCAAATATTATTCATATACGATAGTATACACATGTTGAAAAAATTTAATATAGTGGGATCGATTTTTTGGACACTCAAATTATCATGCCTTCAGCACGGGTTATAACTAGTATACATATATTATGTATACATTAATTTCATATATAAATACAATGATAAAATACGTATTTATATTTTTTTTTAAATAAAATTAAAATAAAATTTTTTTTAAAAATAAAAATTAAAGAAAAAATATTTTTTCCATCTTAGCTAGGGGTAAAAATTTTCGACTCAACATGATGACACACCTCGAACTCGATACGAATTTTATGACACGAACTTAATTATAACTCTACACAAACTCGAAAATGACCTAACACACAAACACAAAATATAAACGGCTCATATTTAGTTCAGCCCGTCATACTCAAAATTGACACCATCAACCCGTTTATTTAAAAATAAACACTTTCTGTATTTTCGCGTTTGTATGTTAATACAAAATTAACATGTTTAACTAGTATTATAGACGTAAAATATTAATTATTTATAACTATTAATTAAGCACTGACATAATTATTATATAAAAAAGATATTTTTATTTATTATTATTATTATTATATTTATTTAAGTTAATTTTTAATTTGTAGAAAAAGTATGGGCATGAATTCAATTAAGTGAAAAATAGAATATTAGCGTTAAATTTTGTATTCAAAGTTTATATGGGTTAATACGAATACGAACACGAACACGATACGAAAATAGACATGTCAACTCGACACGACACGATTAGTTAAATGAGTTGAGTAAAATTTGACTAATGGTCGACATAAACCCGCAATAACTCAATACGAACCTAACACAATACGACTCGATTATCACTCCTAATCTTAGCAAGCACAAAAATAAATAAATAAACATTTTTATTTTTCGTCCATCCTACCAAACACAAAGGATGGAAAATGTATCATTCTTATTTTCCTTCTTTGAAGGATAAAAAGTGTATCTCTCCTATTTCTCATCGCTCTTAATTTTTATCATTCCTATGAAACGGAGTACGAGGGACCAAATGACATCACTCCATCTTAAATAAACCAAATGTGTCCAATTGTTGTTATATAACACAGTGTTGTCATTTTGATAAGTTGGCTACTAGAACCAGTGATCGTAACAACCGCGACAACTAAACTCGCTTGCTCTCACACTATGTATGCATATGTATGGATTTATATCTATGTGTTGTCTTCAAGTTCAAATATTGATGGCATTTGCTTGAGATTTGTTGTTGTCCAAGATATTTGTTAATTGTTACTTAGATTGGTTTTTTTTTGCGCTTTTATCTTGGTAGATTTGATCTTGGAAGCTTAGGGATTCTAGGGTTTGTTATTGGTTAGATGATATAAAAGGCATTTTGAGGTTTAATGAGAGTTATCCTAATCTGAAAAGACTTGCCCATATATATAGACTTCACATTTAGAGTCAACTTGGTGCCTCAATTTTTATACCTTTAAATGCCTTTAAATTGCAATAGGACTTTCTAGTCTTATCATTTTATGTTTTTTCCTTTTTTGCCAATAAATTTGACCTCCCCTCATTTTTCATCCATTATTTTAAATAAAATACGTTTATTCTAAATGTCTTGGATTAAAAGACAAATATATCTTTTTTCTATTCCAAAAAATAAAATAGAGAGTGAGTTTAACTGTCCAAATGTAAAGAGTTAATTGGAGAAGAAATATTAAAAGTTGACACTTTATAATAAAGAATTGAGTGAGAATAAAAAGACTATTGAAGATGCTATAAGGGAAATAAGTAAAAGTTGATTCTTTTGTCGTTAAAAGTTTGAACGAGAGCCACCAAATTAAAAGGACTATAAGATATTTAAATTTTAATTTGCAAAGAATATCCACTTTTCTGATAAAGGATGTACTAAACTCATAATTCATGAGATACTTTTTATGAATGTCGATTAAGTATTATGCTTCGGAGGTCACTGTAGTGTGGCTGAACATCGAACAGTCCGCCGTTACAGCCTTTAATAAATAGATTATTTATATCTTCTGTCTATAAATGCAATAGCAAAAAATGCTCAGATACCCGTGAGAGGCCTATTTGTTGCATTACCACATAAAAAAAATAGGGTCATAAATTCCTCAACCATGACCGCAAAAAGGATTCAGTGACCTCGAAAGAATTGAAAGAGAAGCAGTATGAGGAGAAAACACTAATGCAACATTCAGAGCTACAATGCATGCAGGTCACAAGAGCATAGTAGTGAATTCAGTAACCCACCATTTTCCAACTGGTTTAGCACGTGATTAACTTAACTACATGGGCTTAAATAAACAGAGCAGTGTTACATAAATTTCGGGCAATCACCTCACTCAATCCTACAGCGGGAACTCGAGTCTGAGACGTCCAAGATATGACAATCAACAATAAGTCATTTCACATGACCAGAATAACTTGGACAATAAGGCCAACAGAGAAGCCTCTTCCCAACAAGCTGGACACCGTAGCAGATATCCAGTCATCAATGTCTATTAACATGGGATAAAAAAATGTCCCCTCGTTATCAGCCTCACAGTTAGTGTCTAGACTTCAGACCCGTACATCAGACATTTGCTTGATAATACATAAACCTACACTAAAAACATACAACAATACTAGAGTGATCAAACAGCTCTGCCTCTATTATTTGCCTAATCCATGTAAGCACAGCAATGGGCTGAAGAACCAGGGGAACCACACAATAACCTGTTGCCATGAAACATGTAGTCCTGAAAAGTTAGTTGTTTCAACACCATTACGAAGTTAACTGTTCCTCGTGTTCCAAATAAGGCTTCCATCATCCACGAAGTCAAGTGCTACATCTTTATCGAATGATCTAAGAACTAATGAAACAAGTCACTGGCTATCAGGTTCACCTGGGCATTGTCGGCTCCAACCACCCGAACCAGCTCTGCGGTGCCCTCGTTTTCGTTTGTTTTTAGGAAAACGGAACTCTGAGGCTAAACATGATTTCAGAGTTGATTGCCCTTGAGACGTGTCACTTTTTGATACCGGGTCAAGTTCTGATGATGGAAGGAGTGGATTTGTGCTTTCTTCTTCTCCACTATCTTCTAGGTCTTGATGATTCTCCATAGCTTGTTTCTGGTTCTTCTCGAAAATGTGCAGCTCTAATTCAGCTGCTTGATTATGTATAAAAATATTATCCAAGATCTGCAGATATTAATGCTAAAAGAAATAAGGTACCAGATTCTCTATTGTTTAGAGGAGGAAAGTACATAATTGTGAAAGAAATAGCAGCTGAAATGCCCTCTGGTGGAAGACAGCAGCTGAAAGTGTGTGCATAGGCTTGTATTGTATTGTAATTATCCTCGACTCTTCTAGAGTCTTTTCTTGAAATGCCCTCTTGATGATTGATAATCTCTTATTTTTCAATCATTACATGATTTGCAAGTCAAAGTGCCTATTAAGGTGCAGGTTTTTGCTTGGATAATAGCTCTTGATCAAATTATTGTCTTTCCCCTGATGGTGCATTATGTGTAAAAGACGCAGTGAAAGTGTGGATCTTCTATTTCTCCATTGCCCGGTGGAACTGAAACTGTGTTATAGAGCTTTGGGTGAATATTTGATTTTGATATTTTCAAGAGGTTTGCTTATCTCTATTTGAAGCCAACTATGCTGTTTTCGGGAAGGGGTGTAGAGTATGTATCTGGTGGAAATGTGTGATTATGTCAATTTTTTGAGTGGAGTGGTTGGGAAAGAATAGCAGAAATTTTTTTAAGGAGAAGAAGAATTGGTGGAGTTTCTTTGGGATAGAGTGAAATTTTTGACTTCTCTTTGGGCGTCAAGAGTTTAAGGACGTGCCATTTTTTCTTTTAGTGTTGATACGATTGCAGTGTGTAACTAGGATTATCTCCTATTTTACAGGGATATAATGTTTTCAATGTATTTCCTCTTTTATTTCCCTCAAAGGGTGGATTTCTTGTCCACCTCTTTGTACATTTTACTTTATTTAATGAATTTTTTTTCCCTATCAAAAAAATACTACTTACTACAAGTAAGATTGTAAACAATAATGGAAATTTGTCACGTTACTTGTAAAGAATTTCAGATCAATTCATCAAATTAAACCAATAAATCACTTGATACGGTTGTGCCTCGTACATTTCAGGTTGTGTATGTTTGTGATTTCATGAAAAACAGGTGTTTTCTCTACGATCGTTACCACACATATTGAGAGAGAGAGAGAGTCCACAAAATGAATCAATGTAAGGTTTATTTATCCAATCATTGTCAGTAAACCCAATCTTAGATTAGTAACAGGTGATTGAGAAAAGGTCAAATACATTGCCGCATATTTTGAGGCATGAGTGATGGAATGCAAGATTGATACCTTTTGAAATATTTGGTTGGATATCTTATAGAATATCTTATTAAGAATGTAAGAGATCAGAATCTGAGATTTTTGGTGCCAATGAGTTTGGTTTTTGCAAAAACCTACAAGCGTTATATCACAACCATTGTCGGGGGAAAAAAGAAGGACGAGATAAATTTATTATGTGCAGATTTGTTTACGATTTAAAGCGTGTACAACTAAAGATAGTCCGAAAAAAGAATGTTAGGAATATATTATTATGTACAAATTTGTTTATGATTTGAGCATGTACAACTAAAAAATAGTCCCAAAAGACTCAGCTAAAGGAAGTGGTGGAAAAGCAATTTACGTTAGAAATGTAGTATATATTTGGTCCCACTACCAAAAAAAAAAAAAAAATCCCCACATCAGCAACTATTTATATACATTACAATCTATCACTTGTTGAGCATAGAATTAAGATCCATTGCATCAAGTTACAAGATCCTAAAGTTCATTATGAGTAGTATTTCTTGTATTCACTATCCTATCTAGTATATCAAACAGGTTGCAAAGTTAACCATCAATTTGTATATAGAACAAATACCTTCTTTTTCCAACCATTATTTGATCAAGAGTTGTTGCTTTTGAAACAAGAGAGATGTGCAGTGATGGGCTGGAAAATGTGTAGAGTTGGGGAATACTGAAGTTGGGTCTATGTTGGATTTGGCCTATAACCCATCTTCTAAAATATATGACCCAACTATGTGTTTAAAGAAGAATCGTGTCTTCTCTCACATTAGGGCCAAGGTATTGAGAGGTGCAATAAGGGAGAGTGTGCTGGGGGCTAGCGGAATGCTCAATCGATGAGGTGCAAATGTGATTGTGCTTCCAGCTAAGAATGGTGAGGAGGTACAAGGGAGTTTCGAGATAGGAAAAGGGAGTGTGAAGATGAATGTGATGGCAGAGACTGACGTGGATGATGATGAAGTGGAGAGAGAGATGATCAAAGCTAATTCTGGATTTTTCTAGCAACAATTGAGGGCGGATAAGATAGGTGAAGTAATGTTTGAAGCCAACAAACTTCAGCTCTTCTCCAGATGAAGCATCAGAGGATGAAGAAGATATGACTGGAATTCAAGAAGATGAATCTTTGAGAACTGATGATGCATCTAAAGGTAGTCAATCCATGGTTGGTGTTGAGGACCTGTTTGAAGAAGTAAAGGATAGATTTTATGCGAAGTATGATGTTTTCAACCGAAATGCCAATATTACTTCAGAAGAGATTGGTGTGATTGTTCCTTTCAAACAATCAATTGAGGAATGTGTTTGTTTTGAGCCTAAGCCCGATAGATCTCTCTCTTCCCAGAAAAAGCGGTTACTGGAAAAATCATCTGAGATAGTGGGGGGTTATGGTTTGGGTTTGGGGTATTCAGAGTTCGTTTTAAATTCTGAAGTTGTCTTTGTTTTTGCAACTTGTCCTGCTATCTACTCTGATGAGTTAGATCTCTGTATCTCTAAGTCTTCTCCCAATTTTGCGCATGATAATCATCAAGCTGTTTGAGGATGTGGTTCTTATTTAATTTTAATGCCAAACTGTCATGAGGAGTATTCTAAAGGGTTGATCTTAGACCAATTTCGTATTGAGGATAGTGAGTCTGGTAGTGTTAATGACAGTAAGACTTTGGTAGATCTTGGGTCTATGAGACTGGGGGAAGATGAGAGGGGTAAGATTAAGAGTTGGTTGAAAGACTTTAACTGTGTGTTTCCTTTAACATAATGGTATGAATATCACTAGTGAAGAAGAAGAAAGGAGGGAAAAAAAATAAAGGTGTGCCATGTTTAGGTGTAGGTAGAGACAAGAGAAGGAAATCTAAAGAGAGTGCTAGTGTATTAGGGAACTTAAGAATCTTAGGTCTGGTATTAATTATGAAGGTGTGTCGGTAGCTGCTCTTGGGGATAGTTTGGTAAAGCCATGCAAAATTGTGAGTTGGAATGTTAGAGGAATGAGGTCTAGGAGAAAGAGAGAATGTGTTAAAGAGATTCTGGAGAAGATTTGTCCTGTCATTATAGTATTCTAGGAAACAAAGGTTGAAAGGATTAGTAGAAAATTTATTCCGAGTGTTTGGGAGGTTAGATTTAGGAAATGGGCTTTTTATCTTCTTGTAGAAGATCTGGGGGTGTTAATTATTTGGTATAAGAGAGTTGTTATGGGTGTGGATATAGTGGTGGGAGTCTTTTCAATATCGATTAAGTTT
Organism: Ilex paraguariensis; assembly: GCA_963454935.2. NCBI lineage: Eukaryota > Viridiplantae > Streptophyta > Magnoliopsida > Aquifoliales > Aquifoliaceae > Ilex > Ilex paraguariensis. The sequence goes on from CAUOFW020005953.1 coordinate 22,484, forward strand.
AAGACTTTGATATGCTAGGGAGTGGTGGTTCACCGGTGTTTATGGTCCTAATTGTCCAAGGATTAGCATGGATATGTGGGAGAAACTCACAATTTTTTTTTGCCAATGTCGTCCTAATTGGTGTATGAGTGGAGATTTTAATGTTATTAGAGTTGTTTCAGAAAAGATGGGGGAAGTAGGGTTACTAGGAGCATGAGAGACTTCATCACTTTATTCAAAGTTGTGGATCAGTTGATCCAGCATTGGCAAAATGCTAGGTTAGGTTTACGTGGTCAAATCTTCATGAGAATGCAGTATGTAAAAGACTAAAGACTGGGTAGATTTTTTATGTTTGATGTGTAGGGGCGGCCCAACAAATCTGAAGGCCCTAGGCGAGAATATAAAATGAGGCCCTATTAATAAGCAATAATTATTAAAATATATTCATTTAAAAGCAATTTTTTTAGCTTTTTGAGATGCAAAAATATTGATTAAACTTTTATATTCAAGTTTTGTTAATATATCTTTTTCAATGGATAAAATAGCTAATCCATTTAATATTTCTTATGACATAATTGATCGGAGATAATATTTTATTAATTTAAATTTTGGAAAAAAAAATTTTGCTGAAGCAACTATTACCGGTATAGTTAACAATATTCTAAAGCTATATATGCATTTGGACAAAAATCTAATCGTTTTATATAATTTAGGGTTTCTGTTGGAGTGTTAATTTCATATTGTAGGACTTTTCTTAAAACAGTCAATTCTTGAAATAAATCTAAACCATCAATATCAAAAAAAAATCATGCTTCAAAAACTTTTCAAGGTTAAGGCAATAACTTTGCAAACTATCATCATCTAAGGATTTTAATTTTTTATAACAAAATAAAAACCAAAAATATTTTCATATATTTTGAATTGTTCAAATCTATTATTGATCGAAGAAATAGCTAGATCAACTATAAATAAAAAATACTCAATTCTAAAAGATTCTTCAGCCGATAGTGTTACTGCATTCTCAATTATCGATGAGAGAGATATTAAGAGATAGACGTTAATAGAGAGAGAAATGTTAAGAGATAGATATTACTAGTCATATATATCTTCCTTGTTGCAGAAGTCTATCATTCTTCTATAGCTGACAAGAAGTTTAACAGTCTACAATAGCTGGCAAATGGAGCAATTTTCTAGGTAAGCAAAATTTGGACCCTCTCAAATCAGCCCATCCAAAATATAGTTACTCAGAACTAAAACTCCTACCTAGGGGGTGGGGGCCCCAAAATTTTGCAAAAATTAGGGGCCCTAGGCGGCCAACTAAATGGCCTAGGCCTAGGGCCGGCCCTGTTGATGTGTGGGTTGATATGTACCCTAATGTGAGTCAAGAAGCTTTCTCGAGAGCTGTGTCCAATCATCATCCACTAGTCATTGAGAGTTGTCCGTTTAGGTGGGACCCAACTCCATTTAGATTTGAAAGTATGTGGTTGGAGCATCATTCATTTAGAAAATATTTTGAGAAGTCATGGAATGAGATTAGTGTCCAAGGTTGAGAAGTTTTTAAGTTCATGAAAAAGCTTAAGTTGATAAAGAAAAAATAAAAAATTGGGAATACAAAGGTTTTTGGGAATACTAAAGAGATGAAACATATGATTCTAAAAAGGACTTATGAATTGGATAAGGAGGAGATGGTGGGTGGATTGAATGGGATTATAGAATGGAGAGATTAGACCTAAAGTACAAATTTGAATGTTTATAGAGATGAGATTTTGTGGAAGCAAAAGGCTAAAGTAAAATGGATGAGGGAGAGAATAATAACTCAAAATTGTTTCTTAGGGTTGCAAATGAAAAGATGAAAAAAAAATTCATTAAAAGAATTGAAAATGGAGAAGGGTTAATAGTAGAGGAGGATAGTCAAATTAAGGGTGAGATGATTAATTTTTTCTCTAAATTATATTCATCCTGCAGTGTTAGTAGGCCAAAGATTGTGGGGTTCAATTGGTGCCCGATGGAGCAGAGTAGAGCTAGATGCTTGAAAAACCATTTGAGGTGGAAGTTGGAAGGGCAATGTTTAACTGTAGTAGAGATAAATCATCGGGAATGGATGGTTTTTCTACTGCTGTTTTTCAAGATTGTTAGAAAATTATTAAGATGGATATCATGAAAGTATTTGGTGCATTTTTTATATAAGCGGATTGTTAATGCTTGCACCAATGCTTCTTTTAAAAGTCTTATTCACAAGAAGGAAGATTTCTTTAAAGTTGAGTGAATTCAGGTCAATTAGTTTGGTAACTTCCTTGTATAAAATCTTTGGTAACTTTCTTGTATAAAGTCTTGGACAAAGTGTTAGCTAGGAGGTTGAGAGAGGTTTTGAGTGGTACAATTTCGAAATGTCAAAGTGCTTTTGTGAAGGGAAGGTAAGTTGTAGTTGTTAATAAGATTGTGGAGGAGTACCGAGCCAATGATAAGGAAGGATGATTTTTAAAATTGACTTTGAAAAAACATATGTTCATATGGACTAGGGTTTTTAGATTTGGTGCACGAAAAGAAAGGGTTTTGGAGGTAGATGGAGAAAATGGATTCGTGGTTGTTTAAGTTCTATGAATTTTTCAGTTACAATTAATGAAAAGCCAAGGAAATGTTTCTCCTCTTTGAGTAGATTGGTTGAAAGACCAAAGACTTGTAATTTCGTGAAGGGTGGTTGGAAGGGATGAAACTCAGTTTCTCACCCTCAGGTTGTTGATGACACTATTTTTTTCCTATAAGGTGATGAAAAAAATTTTCAATAGTGCAAATTTTTTAGATTGTTTCGGGGTTTGAAGGTTAATCTGAGTAAATGCTCTATAGTGGGAACTAATGCATAGCAAGGCAAGATTAATTCCCAGAGTAGAATTTTAAGGTGTGCGATTGAAGAATGGTCCTTGATATATCTTTGGTTACCCTTAGGGGGTAATCCTAGGTTTGAAATTTTTGGATCCTATGATTGGGAAAATTAGTAAGAGAGGGTGGAAAAGAGCTTTGTAGTCAAGAGAAGGTAGATTAATTTTAATGCAATTAGTGTTGTT
>CAUOFW020005954.1:0-25518 GCA_963454935.2 Ilex paraguariensis
AAACCTCCTTCGATAGTTAGATAAAAATATCTCTCCCAATTAAATTACTATATTTCTATGCAAAATAAGTTGGAATAGATTTCATTAAGTTCAAACTCTCATTAAAGTTACACATGACATATAGAATATATTCTTATCCTATACACAAACCCAGCAATTCAATCCTAAGAAGAATTAACCAAACGTATGTCATCATATTCGGATCTAAACCTTGAATTCATCTCCCAATTTCATCTAGGTTATCAAATTAATTGTTGGTCACACAATCATACATCAATCACAAAATATAACAAACAACTCATGTATAATCAAGAAGAACTAGAAACGAGAATAGATTAATTTAACTAGACATAGGTTTCGTTGCAATCTTAATAATAATTTAGTTCATAACGTAATTGGAAAACCTCATTCTCATATTAAACAACATCTTAGAAAATCAAGAAATAAAAGTAAGAGAAAAGAATGAAAACTTAGGTGCAATCTTCAATCCTTCTCAAGCCTTCAAGACCAATCTTTTTCGTGTTGGTTCCTTCGATTCTTGTCTTCAATTTTTTTCCAATTCCTTGGTCTTTCTTCAATGTTTTCAGCCCCCAAAAGACAGAATCTATCACCCCCCACACAAACCCTAGCATATAGGTAGCTTTAGAGTCTAATTTCGGGTCAAAAATAAGTCAAAACTCGCGTCACGAGCTAACACAAGCGCGGGCGCACCATAAATCTATGCAGGGGTGCCATAAGGACAGTAGGATGGCTCTGCGGCGCACCCTCTGGTAGGCTGCCTGCTCTGGACCAGTTGTTATAGAATCGTCATAACTTTTGATACAACCGACCGTTTGAGCTGAAATTTTACAACAAGACAGAAGACATCTAGACCTACAACGTTTATGTTTTGCACTTCGTCAGATTCGAAGTGGATTATGGTCAAAAAGGTGAAAAACCGAGGTACTACTACAAAATAGGGTGGGTGCTGATGTCTGTGTTACCAAACACCAATACCTCCTTGATTTCTTTCACTCTTAAGCCTCCAAATCCTCATGTAATGTGTACATCTCTTCACCACTCATCCACACTTAATTGTAAGGCTCTAAAATCCATTATTTATGCTATAATTACTCCATTACAATGCCATGTAGCTTCCTCTTCAAAAATCCAACACTTAGGCTCTAATTTTGACCTTGTTTCCTCCCAAATGATCATGATTCCTTCCAAATGATCATCCCTACAAAATAATATCAAAACACACAAAATAAATAAAAATGAACATAAAATAATTAAAAACTTGCAATTCATTAAGTCGAAAGTACTCAATTCATAGGTATAAAACTCAGTCATCAATGCGTGAGAGTGAGAGAGTCGTGAAAGGGTGATGTGTGTGTGTTTTGTGTTCGACCGTATGTGTGTGTATGTGTGTCATGAGACAAAGAGGGTGATTGCCCAACATCTCCTATTATAAAAAAAATCTGCAAAGTAGTTCAATAAAAGAAATAAAATTGATGAGATATGAGAGAAAAATGGTTATAGTTTCAAAGCATAATAACTACATTAGACAAAGTGCATGTGCCGATCCATACAAAATGAAAAATGAAAGCAAAATAATGCACATGCAACATAACCACGTGCCTATAAATTAACCGTAACATGTAACATTCAACTAATGCACGTGCCTATAAATGGTGTAATACAAACAAAATCCCCAAAAAGTTATGTTTGTATAGTGACAAAATACAAACACAACTTGGAAGCAACACAATATTAAAAAATCTAAAGCATTGACTAAATATTAACACCAATTGACACCATTTAAAGTTTTAACATAAAACCCAAAACTGGAATTTCATGTTCAAGCTCAAAGATAGACCCATAATTGAAATTAACTAAAGGCAAAGAAAGTACCCAATGAAATTAACTTGATAGCAGGCTACATCATTGAGACAAACACACAACTAATCAAATTATTTCAAATCTCGAGTATGTGTGTGTATGTAGCCATTAGTTTTATTGCCATTTACCTACAGCAAAATCCACCAAGGAAAGAAGTCTTATGGAGCATACTAGTAAATAGTTGGTGGGCAACACCAAAAATAATCTAAAAAATACAAATTAATCACCCCAAACAAATTAATCATCCCAAATGATTAAAAACTTGAAATAAATCAGCATGTGGTTCGATTGTGTGTGTGAGTGTGAGTGTGGTGTTGTGCGTGTGTGCAGGTGTGTGTGCGATGTGTGTTCAATTGTGTGTGTGCGCTGTGAGTTTGAGAGGAAGGGAGAGAGTGTTGTATGTGTGTGTGTGTGTGAAGAGAGAGATGAAGGGTACCTGGCAGAGGAGCGAGAAATAGAGAGGAAGGGAGAAAGTGTTGTATATGTGTGTATGAAAGTCGTGAGATAGAGAGAGCTTGGGCGTAAAGGAGCGAGCGAGCAAGCAGAGAGAGAGAGAGAGGATTTGAGTTGGGTGGCGTGAGTGTGTAGGCATAATGGGCGGGATTTGGGTTTTTGATGCGATGGATTGTAAGCCATTGGATTTAGTTAGGTGACTTTAGATGAGATCTGAACCCTATATTTAAATTTCAATCAAATCTTAACCATTCTTCTGCTTTTCTAAATTGGGAGAGGTGATTTCAATTTGGAAAGTTTGAATTTGTCTCTATCTTATTAGTATAGATTTAGAATGTTATTGGATTATTTAAAATATTAGATTTATTTAGAATTTTGGATTATATTACTTGGGCATGGGTTTAGGCGAGTATGGGGGAAGCAGGGACGGGGACAGGGATTAGAAATTTACCCGTATTCAAAAATGGGGATGAAAACTATACCCGTTAACGAGGGAGAACCGGGGATGGACGGAGTTTTTTTAAACTGGTACGGGGATGAAAACTACACTCTCCGCCCCCGCTTTGGTCCACTGACATCCCTAAAGACCATAACCACAATTGCTCAAACATAGGACACACCTGGAAAAAGGTGTTGGGCTTTTGTGGAGTCTAGTTTTTTGTGTTGATCCGGATGATGATCCGATCCGAAATAATGTTGCGTGAATTTTTAATAAAAAAATTTCTGAGGCTTAGTCCATAGAGTATTCATTCTTGATAATAGTGAAATTCCTGCAGCTTCGTGGACGTAGGCAAATTGCTGAACCACGTAAATACTATCTTGTGCGTGTGATTTTTTTCTTTGGCGTGTGTTTTCTCTATTTTTGTTTCTCACAGGTTTGGAAATTTCGTGTGAATTTTCTAACAACTGGTATCAAAGCCTGGTTTAGGGTTGAGTGGGAGCAATGGTAGAGGAAGCAAGAAAGGCAACTGGAATAGAAAAGTTCGATGGCACAAACTTTGGATTCTGGTGGATGCAAATCGAGGATTATCTTTATGGGAAGAAGTTGCATCTGCCGCTTCTAGGGAAAAAACCTGCGACTATGAAGAATAAGGATTGAACTCTTCTTGACAGACAAGTGCTGGGAGTTATCAGGTTAACTCTGTCTATGTCTGTTGCGTACAATGTTGTAAAGGAAAAGACTACAGCAGATCTGATGAAGGCTTTGTCTAGTATGTATGAAAAACCATCAGCAAACAGCAAGGTGCATCTGATGAAGAAACTATTCAATTTGAAAATGGCAGAGAACACATCAGTAGCACAACATCTGAACGAGTTTAACACTATCACAAATCAATTGTCGTATGTAGAAATTGATTTTGATGATGAGATTCGTGCACTGATCGTTTTAGCTTCCTTGCCAAACAGTTGGGAGGCAATGAAGATGGCAGTAAGCAATTCTACAGGAAAGGAAAAACTAAAGTACAATGATATACGAGACTTAATTTTGGCCGAGGAAATTTGCAGAAAAGATGCAGGTGAAAGTTCAGGATCTGGTTCTGCCCTAAAACTTGAGACAAGAGGCAAAGGTAATGACAGAAATTCAAATCGGGGCAGATAAAAATCTAGAAATTATAATCGGAGCAGAAGTAAATATAGATCAGACCAACAAGCAAAATGTTGGAATTGTGGGAAAACATGTCACTTTTTAAGAGGCAAAGCAAAAGTCTTAAGAAGAAGAATGAAGATGATTCTGCCAATGTTGTAACGGAAGAGGTACAGGATGCATTACTTCTTGCAGTAGACAGTCCACTTGATGATTGGGTTTTGGACTCAGGAGCTTCGTTTCATACTACTCCACACCAAGAAATCATGCAGAACTATGTTGCGGGGGATTTTGGTAAGGTGTATTTGGCTAATGGTACAACATTAGATGTTATGGGTATGGAAAACATCCAAATATTATTGTCCAATAGGTTTGTTTGGTTACTGGAGAAGGCCCAACATATTCCTGACCTGAGGAGGAATTTAATTTCTGTTGGACAACTTGATGATGAAGGGCATGCTACACTGTTTGTTGGTGGTACTTGGAAGATAACAAAGGGAGCCAGGGTATTGGCTCGTGAAAAAAAGACTAGTACTCTATATATGACTTCAAATCCAAGAAACACAATTACAGTCGCTGAAGCAAGTACTGATACAAGCTTATAACACCGCAGACTTGGTCACATAAGTGAGAAAGGGATAAAGATGTTGCTATCAAAGGAGAAACTGCCAGAATTAAAGTCTATTGATTTTGACATGTGTGAAAGTTGCATCTTAGGAAAGCAGAAAAATGTGAGCTTCTTGAAAACTGGTAGGACGCCAAAGGCTGAAAAATTGGAGTTAGTACACCTGGATTTATGGGGGCTTTCTCCGATTGCATTCCTTGGGGGTTCAAGGTATTACATCACTTTCATTGATAGCTCAAGTAGAAGGATATGGGTTTATTTTCTAAAAAATAAAAGGTTATGGTTGAGACAGAAACAGGTTTGAAAGTAAAATGTTTGAGGTCAGACAATGGAGGAGGGTACACAGATGGAGGGTTCAGTGAGTATTGTGCTGCACATGGAATCAGGATGGAGAAAACCATTCCTGGGACACCACAACAAAATGGTGTGACTGAGCACATGAATAGAACGCTCAATAAGCGTGCTAGGAGAATGAGGTTGCATGCTAGACTACCAAAGACTTTCTGGGCTGATGTCGTTAGTATTGCAACTTACCTGATAAATCGATAACTTTCAGTTCCCATGGAGTTCATACTTCTTGAAGAGGTATGGAGTGGTAAAGAAGTAAAGTTTTTTCATTTAAAAGTTTTTGGTTGTGTTTCATATGTTCATATTGATTCTGATGCTCGTACTAAACTTGATGCAAAGTCTAGAATATGTTTTTTCATTGGTTATGGTGATGAGAAATTTGGTTATCGTTTTTGGGATGAACAAAATAGAAAAATCATCAGAAGTAGAAATGTGATATCTAATTAACAGGTTATGTACAAGAACAGGTCAACTGTACTGTCAGATGTCACAGAGATAGATCAGAAGAAATTTGAGTTTGTCAACTTAGATGAATTGACTGAAAGTCCTGTCCAGAAAGAGGGTGAAGAAGATAAAGAGAATGTAGAATCACAGGTAGATCAGAGTACACCTGTAACTGATGTTCGTAGATCTTCCAGGACCATTAGACCTCCACAGCGTTATTCACCCACTCTAAATTACCTCCTGTTGACTGATGGTGGTGAGCCAGAGTGTTATGATGAAGCCTTGCAGGATGAAAATTCAAGCAAATGGGAGTTAGCCATGAAGGATGAGATGGAGTCCTTGTTGGGGAATCAAACATGGAAACTGACTGAATTGCCAGTAGGGAATAAGGCTTTGCACAACAAGTAGGTATACAGAATTAAGAATGAGCATGATGGTAGCAAGAGGTATAAAGCCGATTAATTGTCAAAGGGTTCTAGCAGAAGAAGGGTATTGACTTCTCAAAAATATTTTCTCCAATTATAAAGATGTCAACAATTAGACTGGTATTGGGAATGGTGGCTGGAGAAAACCTACATCTTGAGCAGTTAGATGTGAAGACGACATTCTTTCATGGTGACTTGGAGGAAGACATTTACATGATTTAGTCATAAGGGTTCATTATTCAGGGACAAAAGAATCTAGTCTGCAAACTGAGAAAGAGCTTGTATGGTCTAAAACAAGCTCCAAGACAGTGGTATAAGAAATTTGACAATTTTATGCATAGAACTGGGTTCAAGAGATGTGAAGCTAATAATTGTTGTTATGTTAAGTTCTTTGGCAATTGTTATATGTGGATGATATGCTCATTACAGGGTCTAGCATTGAGGAGATTAATAATCTAAAGAACTAATTGTCAAAACAGTTTTCAATGAAGAATTTGGGAGCTGCAAAGCAAATCCTTAGTATAAGAATCATTAGAGACAAAGCTAATGGTACATTGAAGCTTTCACAGTCAGAGTATGTGAAGAAAATTCTTAGCAAGTTCAACATGAATGAAGCTAAACCAGTGAGTACACCCTTGGGTAGTCACTTCAGACTCAACAAAGATCAGTCACCCAAGCCAGAGGATGAACATAACTACATTAGTAAGGTTCCTTACGCTTCAGCTATTAGTTCACTTATGTATGCTATAGTTTGCACAAGACCGGACATTGCCCATGCAATGAGAGTTGTGAATAGATACATGAGCAACCTAGGAAGACAACATTAGAAGGCTGTGAAGTGGATTCTGAGATACCTAAAAGGTTCCTCGGAAGTATGTTTGTGTTTCACCATAGATAGGTTGGAGTTACAGGGTTTTGTTAATGCTGACTTGGCCGAGATACTGATAGTAGGAAGAGCACCACCGGTTTTGTTTACACCTTGGGCGGTACTGTCGTGTCTTGGGGTTCTAACCTGCAGAAGACAATATCCCTTTCTACTACAGAGGCCGAGTATGTTGTAGTGTCAGAGGCTTCAAAGAAAATGATTTAGTTACAGAGTTTATTGGAGAAACTGGGTAAAAAGAAACAAAAGGGTACTCTTTATAGTAATAGTCAGAGTGTCATATTCCTTGCCAAGAATTCAGCATTTCATTCCAGGACGAAGCACATTCAGATCAGGTATCATTTCATACGGTCTATGTTTGATGATGGTCAGTTGATACTTGAGAAGATCTATGGAACTAAGAACCCGACAGACATTTGACTAAGGGTGTCACTATTAAGAAGTTGAAGTTGTGTGCAGCTTCAGTTGGCCTTCTTGCTTGAGGACAGGAGGATGAGTTACAAGGAGGAGGGATTGTGTGTTTTTTGGAGGATTGCAGTTGATGTTGATATTGAACTAATCTCCAAGTGGGAAATTTGTTAGACTTTTGTGGAGTCTAGTTTTTTGTGTTGATCCAAATGATACCTGACCCGAAATAATTGTTGTGTGATTTTTTAATGAAAATTTTTTGAGACTTAGTCCATGGAGCAGAGGCTTGGGCTTGTGCTCATGGACAAGCCTCGTGGGGGTTGTTGCCCCGAGAAAAAAAAATTTTGCCCACTTTGTAGCCCGGTGCACGACATATAAAACTTGTTATTTTTGGTGATTAGGGTTTGATTAACTTTGTACGGTCGCTCTATATTCTTTCTTGATAATAGTGAAATCTTTGCAGTTTCATGGACGTAGGCAAATTACTGAATCACGTAGATATTGTCTTGTACGTGTGATTATTTTTCTTTGGCGCGTGTTTTCTCTATTTTTGTTTTCCACAGGTTTGAGAATTTCGTGTGAATTTTCTAACAAAAGGGCCTTGATAACAACCATATATTCATCTTAAGGCAAAAGTACACAATTCGATTAGAGTTCCTAACAAGTTACAACAAGGTTGTAGCTCATCATCAAACCAAAGAACGCAGGAATAATGACTCCTATCGTAGCATCTCCTTTTATGTTTTTTTTTTTTGGAAGGTGCATCTCCTTTTATGTTATTCTATCACTCAGTAAAAAATTTTAAATGCCAGTAACTTTCCACATAAAAATATGCAAATCGAACTGATTTTGTGGACTTACAGAGGACCCAACTTGGCTAGTAACCAAGGCTTTCCAAGACCAGAAAGAAAATGCTTACCATGCTCATGACAGCCAAACTTCTGGTCTAATTTTTTTCCCATCCAGCCATACCTCAGAAGTGACTTTTGAACTAAAGGATCTATTAAGAGCCAGTCCAAACAACTTCAGAAAATGAAATAAATAAAGAGTAAAGAAGCCCAATGAAATGTGATCGAGAGAGATAGAGAGAGAGAGAGAGACTCCAATGTATTAATTCCCTTTGCAGCTTATTTTATGGGGTACATATGTGTGGTGAGTCTAATTGAGAGACAAAGGAGCTCTTGTCCTAGGTTAGTCCTAGACATTAAGTAATCCTAGGTTTGTGATTTACGTGTCGATCCGAATGCAACACAAGGTCAGTACAAATCAAATGGGCAGAATTAGTATTGATTAGTACTTGACAAAAATCTACAACCTGTACAAAATATCAGACGACTCCCACCTCTAGATATTGGTCATGACCACTGATATGTGATTCAATCAATCTGAACTTGCAATTCACTGGGAATTCCAGACATTGACATCACACCAACATGGTGGATCTTTGATCATGACACCCAAATCTAAAACTACATGAATAAAATAACACATCTGAATGCTGAAGTTTAGCTAAGCAACATGTAGTTACCTACTGTTGGTCCCATCTTCCTGATTGAAACCTGTGACCACGCTTTGAGCTTCTTCCTCGCTTTCTTCCTCGCCCTCCAAAATTCATGAGCCAGATATCTTCTATTCTGGACCACCGTGTGTATCCAATTGAAATTCCAATTACTACTCCACTTCCATATCCCATCAACAAAGTTCTTGAATCAAACATGCTCTCATCCTCTGAATTCTCACCTTCTGAAGTTGGTGGTACTGCATCATCAGTTTCTTTGCATTTTGTCGACAATGGAAACCCGCATAATCTTCTGTTTCCTTCGTAAGAGGCAATTGAGAACGTATTGAATTGGTTGCCTCGAGGAACATGTCCCCATAGTTGGTTATAAGAGAGGTCCAACACTGCCAAGAATGTAAGGCTTGTAAGTTGTTGAGGAATTGTCCCAGAGAGTTTATTTCTTGATAGATCGAGTGACTCAAGCTCAGCTAAGTCCCCTAGTGATGATGGAATGTTGCTATCAAAATTGTTCCAAGAAAAGTTCATCACAACAAGGGATTTGAGATCCTTTATCTGTTCCGGGATTTCACCATGGAACTTATTGTTGGAGAGATCAAGAGAAACAAATATGTTTAGGATCCTCACGAGTACCATCTCAATTCCTTTGCTCGTAACTGTCACAGAATCTTGATAATATTCGTAGTCTCCTATATATTTCGGCTCTGATTTATTTCCACTGGTCGCAGCCATCGCCTTCAGACTTTGGAAGAAGTCCTTGGACAGCTCACCTGTAAATTCATTGGAAGATAGGTCCATTATCCTCAAGTTGGAGAGAACAAATTTACCTCCATGACGATCAATTTGCCCATGAAATCTATTGGCTCGCAAGACAAGAACTTTTAATTCAGGCAGTTTATCCAACCAGAATGGAAATGTATCTGATATCTTGTTGTTGCCAAGATCCAAAACCTCTAGCATTGTGCAGTTCGCTAAAGATCGTGGAAGGGGTCCCTCCAATTGATTGTCATTGATATTCAGAGAACGAAGATTCCTTGCTAAAGCAAAATCAGGAGGGATACGATGATAGTTGTTCCCTTTTAAGTTCAAGACAGAGAGAGTGCCAATCTTACCTAGGCATTCCGGGATCAAGCCGCTTAGTTTGTTCTGAGAAGCATCAAAAATAGATAGGCTGCTCAAATTGCATATTGCTGTAGGGAGTGATCCTTCAAGCACGTTGTCATGAAGATCAAGAGTTTGCAGTGGAGTAGACATACTAGGAAGAAATTCATCCAAAGCGTATAAGAAGTTGTGAGAAATATTTAGATACCGAAGGTTCTTCTTCCATATCCAGCTGGGGGTTCGGCCATTGATTTTGTTATCTGACATGTCGATGTAAAACAGACTATCTTGGTTTTTCAGGAAATCTGGAAATCTACTTAAGTTGCAGGAGCGCAAGGCCAATACGCCTAGAACTGAAGAGGAAGGGTTTTTACCGCCATCAATGACCGTTTTACTCTGGTTTGAGTCATCCAGAAGAGGTTGTTCAAGGAAATCAACTGCATTCTGAGAAAGATCCAACTCATAAAGACTGCCGCTGTTCCGTATCCAACTGGGAACGCTGCCATGGATTTGGTTGTTGGAAAGGTTCAGAGTCTTTAACCCAACTTGATTTTTGAGGAACTTTGGAACTTCAGTCAAGTTGCACCTACTCAGTTTCAAGGCGGCAAGATTGGGAAGCATAAAGCTACCATTGTCACCTTCAATTGACAATTTGTTGTCTGAGAGGTCGAGAGAATTCAAGTTTCTGAGGCTCTGGAAGATGTCAAGCTTCATGGTACCGTAAAAGTTGTTAGCAGCAAGTTCGAGATAGACAAGCCTTGGGAGTTTCGAGATTGACTTTGGTATTGGACCACTCAAATCATTTCCATTAAAATATAGACATTTCAACTCTGAAGAAGATGCATTTGAGAACTCCTCAAGCTGACCGCTGAAATGGTTGTTGTCAAGACATAAGCCTTGCAGCGATGGGAGAGTAAACAACGAGGAATATATCACTCCATTGAGAAGATTGCTAGATAAGAGAAGGAATGCAAGGTTTGGGACTGCGCTAGCATGGAATGAAGGTATTGAACCACTGAAGCTATTGCCACGAAGGTCCAATTCAACAATTAGGGTGAGGTTGGCAAGTGATGATGGGATCGACCCAATGAAATTAGAAGAAGAGAGGAGTAAATGAGTCAAGAACATGAGATTACCAATTGAGTCTGGCAATTTCCCACGGAAGTTTGTGTTATACAGTTTCAACTGCCGCAAAGAACTATTGAAGGGAAATTTTGGCAAATGACCAGTGAGGAGTGAATTGTCCGAAAGATCAATGCTTTGTAGTTTTGGCAGTATCAAAACATTTTCCGGAAAATTTCCTTGCAAATCACAAGATCTTAGACTGAGAGTTACCAGATTCGAGAAATTCCCAAAAAAATGGGGTGCCTCAGAAGACAGATCATTACCCTCGAGGTTGATGTGGGATATAGATTGTAGCTGCGAGAAGGAAGAATGAATAGGACCTGAGAGACAACAGAAAGACAAACTCAAAGACTGAAGTCTAGGAATTGAATTAGCTAAGGTTTCTGACCAATTAGAACCTTGAGCTGAGAGGTCTACATTATCTAGGTTGAGCTCTGTGAGATTATTCATGTTATGAACAAACATCTGGAGGTTCGGTTCTTCAAGTTTGAGCCGGTGTAGCTCTTCAAATTCATATACGCGAATAAAGTCTGGGCCATCAAAGTTCAGTGGACGTTCACAAAATGGAATGGTAGATATGTCAAGAGATTTTAACTTTGTCAAGCGAGAAATCTCCGTCGGAATCTGATCCGAAAAGCAGGAGTGTGAAAGGTTAAGACGAGTCAAACTCCTAAGTCTCCCAAACCCGGACGGAATTGGGGTTAACTGGAAGTTGTTGTGAGCTAAGTTGAGATATTGGAGATGACTAAGATTAAATATGGCACTGATATGACCTGAAAGCATGCTGTAACTGAGGTTGAGGCCGATCACATGACCGACAGCGTCGCAGGTGACACCTTCCCAAGAACAACAATCACTTTCCAGGTCCCATTGCAAAACTTTCATTGAAGAGTTTTCTTCATATGTAACAGGAGGAGAGGAATGGTTTAGAACATCTTGCCGCAGTTGCACCAAGGCAGATCTCTGGTGGTCGAGGCATAGAAATTGGCTCTTTGGCAACGGTGATGAAGATGAAAGAATAGATTGTCGTGATGTCGATGAGAGTAGGAATATTAGCAACAACAGTAGATACCTCATTTTCCCTCTTCAAAGTAGTTGAGACAATTTTTGGAATGACAATGAACATTGTACTCAATATAATGGAGGGAAATCACAAACATGAATGGCAGATTAACATTATTGTCACGTCAATCATGTATCGTATCATTTTTTGTATCGTATTATTTTTGTGTTGGATCATTTCAGTAGTTGTCGGATTTGTATCAATAAAAAATTATTTAATTTCACAACAACTCATATAATACAAATTAAAAAAATATATAAAATTTTTATTTTTTGTCTACAATACTCATTAAATACTTATTTTTTATCTAGAGGACTCGTTAATCGTGTTATTATTGATATCAACTAATTATGTTATTCTCGAATTTTGTATTAACTCGACTTCATATCCGATTCGTATTAATACATAAAATTGACAACCACAAATAGAGGGATGGCTTCAACAAAAGTCAAATACATGACATGACTAAAGAAAAGCTAATACCGCATAGGGATGATTAACTAGAACTAAAGAAAAGCTAATACCGCGTGAAGAAAGAGCATATCAACAAAAATCTAAATAGGAAACACGTCATTGACGCGGCCTTTCAATGCCTTCCACCGCATGGTGATATCCTGACTTTAAGTCTATCTTGGTGAAGTAATAGATTTTTTCAACTAATCAAATAAGAATCAAATATTTATCTTTGACAAAGAATAGCGATTTTTTACTGAAAGCTTGTTAAGGTTACAACCACAAATAGAGGGATGGCTTCAACAAAAGTCAAATACATGACGTGACTAAAGAAAAGCTAATACCGCATAGGGATGGTTAACTAAAACTAAAGAAAAGTAAATACCGCATAGGGATGGTTAACTAGAACTAAAGAAAAGCTAATACCGCGTGAAAAAAAGAGCATATCAACGAAAATCTAAATAGGAAACACGTCATTGACACGGCCTTTCAATGCCTTCCACCACATGGTGATATCCTGACTTTAAGTCTATCTTGGTGAAGTAATAGATTTTTTCAACTAATCAAATGAGAATCAAATATTTATCTTTGACAAAGAATAGCGATTTTTTACTAAAATCTTGTTAAGGTTACAATAATTCTGGATCTCATTGATGCCACACAAACGGTAGGTTGGCAACGAATGTGTGACGTTCAAAGTTGTAGTTTGTGTACCTATCCCCAATGGAAGAATGAGTGATTCTTGTAATAAGCACCTTATTAGTAAAAGGGCTCAAAAGCAAAAAGCGAAATAGTTCATTTCTATCTCATTAGTCAAGCCTATGCATGATTTACTAATATAATAGAAGGAAATTCTGACTTTCTTCGCATGCTTGAATATTTGAGACTCAATCATTTTATGTTAAAAACTGAAGAGGTCCCCTTTTAGTTTCGAATATTCCAGTTTTCTGTCTCAAAATTGTTGTTTTCTAGTTGATATACTTGAAATAAGAGTGATAGTTTTCAACACGATACATACAAAAGACACAAACTCGATAAGGAAATAGAGGGTTAGAATTGACTAATTTTTAATATGAAATTGTTCACCAACACTTCTATCAAATTTTAGATCCTAAATAACGTGATACATTGATAGTCATTAGATATTTATTAAAAGTTTGTGAGACCAATCGATCCTATAATTTACATTGATTTAGAATCCAAAGTAATTCACTTTCTCGATCAGAACATGAATCTCACCGAATTGATTTTCGTTAAGTAATTAAATAATTTAATTGAACTATGAAAAAAAGTATCATACTTGTAAGTGGTGCATGAGGGGGTTCAATAATTCTTGGCCTGGTCTCTCAAAGCATGTTGTGATAAGTAGTGAACCAATCAACTGAGGGCCACAAATTTTCTAAAAGTGATCCTAAAAATTTTTCTGGACCCCAAATTTTTTTATTTATTTCGGACTCTTTGGGGGCAGCCTTAATCGCGTATGCCTACGCTTGGCATGTGATTACTAAAATGGCCGAAATTGTGATGTCCAAATTTATTTATCAAATTTTATATTTCAAATGATGTGTCAAAATCTTATACTTTGAATGTTTTGTAGAACTAGTGGATTCCAATGATTCAACCACTCACACTAATTTAAAATACAAAATTTGATAACTAATTTTGTAAGCATAGGATTGCTCTTACTAAATTGCAACTGGCCAATAGTAAATTTTGGTGTTCCTACCACAAAAAGAATTGTCTCTGTTGTAATAGCTGTTTTTTCGTTTCCAAGAGCATCTTGAATTGAGAGAAGTCAAAGATTCAAGTTACTTTCACATAACATGTCTCTCTAACCGTGGGCAAATTTTATTTGCGGGTGAATTGCACTTTGTAACTTAAAAGATTTAAAAAAATTTAATTTGTATTTATAAAGATAAAATTTTTTACATTATATATCTTCAACGTGTCAAAAATGTTCGAAGGGGTGTCAAACGTGTTGGATTAAATGATTATGTGTCAGGTTAAATGGTTACGTATCAGGTGAAACAGGTAACAGGTGAAAAATATATAAACACAGACATGAGTAACACAACACAACTCGTTTAACCCGTTTAATTTTAAAAAAATTATATTAACAAGCCTTCGAGTCTTACTTTTTTTTATTATCAATTGTACTTACCTCAAAAAAGATAAATTTTTAGTCAAATCTCATAAAAATAAGACTCGAAAGCTTAAAAAAAAAAAAACAAGAGGTTATTGTTTTTTAATAAGCAACTCAACCATCCTCATCTCCCCTCATTTTTCAATGTAGGATAAAAACAAAAGGTATTATTTTGTCTTTGTCTTTGAAGTCCTCCTCATCTCCTCTTTTTTGTCTTTAAACTACTACTTTACTTCTTTTTTTTATTGATTTCTTTAATTCTTTTTTCTTGCTAATTTTTTAACATAATTATTAATTTATTATTATATTAATTGTATTTAAACTAGTAAACGTGTGATAAACGGCTTGACAGGTTTTACCCGAACACGACCCGTTTATTAAACGTGTTTGGCGTGTCAACCCTTTTATCACCTAAACCCGTTAAGATCTCATCCAAATTCGCTTAATTCGGGTCAATTAATCGTGTCATATCGAATTTTAACAGCCCCTATTAGAATGTGTCGGTTAATCTTCTCTGCTCCACACTCTCTCTTCCTCAAACACCGTCTCAATGGAATCCTCCTCGCCTTGCCAATCCAATCCTGCTTAGGATCCTCCTCCGAAGGAATAGGAACACAACACGAAGGAAAGAATATTGGGATACGCACAGAGATGTAATCCTACCTTAATTGTATTTATCGCGTATTTGTTGCTCATTAATTGCACTCTTACATATACTCAACTGTTGATTTTGCACATTATCAATTTGTGCATCATCAAATGATATAAAGTAAAAATTCTTAAATATTTTAGGGTACAAAGTGCAGTTCTCCCTTTATTTTTTTCACCTCCATTTGATTACTAAATTGCAACCGACGAAAAATAATATCTGTTGGGTGACAAATATTTTTCTTGGACTTTTCTGAATGCAAAAAATAATCCAGTTTTATGCTTGGCACCTACACTACGCGGAACTGTAACCAAAGGGCATCTTGAATTGAGAAAAAGTTAAAGATTCAAAAACAAATTGGTATTGACTTATGAACAAAAGGAATAGTATTACTAAAGAAATTAGTATCACAATAGTGTAGGTCCTAAATATAAAATTAAATTTAATTAAACCTGGATCTAAACGTTTGCTTATCAATTTTTAGGGGCCCTAACAATCAAATTGAGTTTGATTGAACATAAGTATAAAAAAAATTATTTTAGGCTTTAAAAATAAAAGTCGACTTAATTAAATCTAGGTCCCCAAAAAAAAAAATTTTGAGGCACTAAAAATAAAATTGCACTTTTCTTGAGCATGAGTTTATCAATTTTATTCTGGACCTAATAATAAATTAGGCTTAATGGAACTTGTGTCTAAAAATTTTATTATAAGTACTAAAAATACTAACGGACTTAATTAAACATTTATGTAAACTATCATTTTTGAGAGTCTTAAGTATAAAACTAAGCCTAACCGAACCTCGTAAAAGTGGGGCCCCTAAAAATTCGGAGGACCTGAACAACAATTTCAATCGCCTAGTCATTGAGTCGGCCCTAGAGGTAAGACTACATAAATATGATCTTATGCAAACCCTAAAAATTATGTTATTCAGAGCCTGCGTTCCTTAAATTTATAAACAAATAACACATAACTAACAAAGTTGCAATTGGTACTGTATCGGCTATGTGTGTGTGTGTATATATATATATATATATATATATACACTAGCGGTAACTCATGTTTAAAAACACGATGTAATATAAATGATTTTAAGAAGGATGTTGGTGGTCATTAAATGAGTCTATTTGAAATTATCGAATTGACTTATTGAAATCCATCATATTTTATATTATAGATATCAATATGACATTCCTACCTGAATAAGGGAGACTTGTTAACGCTACAAGCTATCCATTCTTTAAGCAAAAATCAATTATTTTTGTGTTTGGATATTATATAAGTTGGTTGGGTATGGTTTCTATAAAGGGCATATGATTGATAATTTGATTCTCTCACAGACTTGGTTGAGCATAAAAAAAAAAATTGGAGGCCATAAGCTATGTTAAAATTAGAAAATGGGTTTTGGAGCTATATCTATTGATATTCGATTCAGAATGTTTAAATTCGATAGGTTATATTATGACTTAAATTTTAACCATTTAATTATAGTAAAAAAACCCTATTTAAGTACTGTTTTGAAGGCATGAAATTTAGCTTACCCATATATGTTTTGGACTTAATTAAGATTTACTGAGGAAGTCAATGCATAATATCTTTGCCTTCCAAAAATCTCAAAAATTTGGCAATTCTCTTGGACTATTTCATGAGAGATTTATCCCTTTTAAATTCTTTAGTCATAACTCATGACATAGATGATCTACCTTTAACTAAACCAAAAAAAAAGATTAATTTTGATGATACCTAAAGTAAATTTCAAGTGCTAAGCTCAGGAGGTCAGTTCGGACTAGGAGGTCAGGCACATTAGAAGAGGTCAGAGGGTAAGGGCCGAGTGTCTCTTAAGGCAAGATAACAGCTGGATAACCACGAAAGGATCCTAAAGCGTTAGGAGACTGTAATTAAGGCATTCAATCTTAACCAACCAAGATCTTCTCTTAGAATTAAGGAGAAACCCACGAAATAAAGGGCAAGAATCTCGGTCAAGATCCCACTAAAAAAGGAACAGCCCTATAAATATTACGTAACGCCCCCAAAGAAGGGAGAGGACCCTAGAGGTAAAAAAATAGTCATTGTACTCTTGTAATCATCATTATTGAAAGGCAAGGAGCAAGATTCTTCATTTAAGAATGGATTAGCCGAGCTCCCAAGCTAGTGAACCACTATACTTCTTCGGTGTTAATTCTCCTAACCCCTAGAAGAACATTTCTTTCATTATCACATCACCATCACTGCAAAGCATAATTACGATTCATTACTTATACAATTCGATTTACACCATCAGTTTGGCACCTTCTGTGAGAACGACTGTTCCTGTTACAAATAAAGCTGATTTTTCAATGATTGATGGTATCAACGCGAAATATAAGCCGAAGTCAGACCAATCTTCTACGAATGCAAGATCAATAAGAAGCCGCAAATAACAAACAACCCAAAAATGTGCCAGAAGTCGATCCCCTAATGGGGAGCCTTCCCATGAATAATGAGATGGAGGCCCTTCGTCTTGTCAATAAACATTTGATAAAACAGAACGAAGAGCTCTTAAAGCTCCTACAATGCCCACAGGAGGCGCAACCGGCCCAAGGAGGCCGGAATAATCCACCACCAAGGGAGCAATCGTATCTCGACCCCCTCAAAGAAGTTAATGAGGTGGGAAAGAATAGTCAAACCTTGGGGCAAGAACCTCGCCTGCCTCCTAGGAATGGTCACAACGAGAAAGTGCAAAATCAATATAAGGAAGGGGAGAAGAGCGATTTCTTCCCTTATCAACAGGAGAGAAGAGAACACCACAAGGAGCAAAGTTTCAAAGACATCTAGCAAGAGCTCAGCCAGATGAAGGAGGCAGTGAAGAGCAAGGCCCCAGTCACTATGGATACCTTGGTGCAGCAAATCGAATCCTCATTCACTGTTGGGGTGCTGCACTTTCCTCTCCCACCTAAATTTAGAATACCGCAGGTGGATGCTTTCGATGGAACAAAAGATCCCGTGGACCACCTCAACACCTACAAAAATCAAATGGAGTTACATGGATATCAAGATCTAGTGAGATGCAGGGTCTTTGCTATCACCCTAAAGGGCTCAGCCTTAGCATTGTTTAACAGACTCCCCCCAGCCTCAATTTCCTCTTTTAAAGAGTTGTCAATCTCGTTTGTGTCCCACTTCATTGAAGCTCGGACCTATAAAAAACCGAGCTACCATTTGTTAAATGTGAAACAGGGACCTGATGAAAACCTACAGTCTTATGTCCAACGATTCAACTCAGAATCCTTAAAGATGGATGTCCTAGACAAAAATTTTACTATTACAACCTTCATAGCAGGTCTGAGAGTTCAGTCAAAAGATCTTATGTTTTCCATCTCAAAGAACCCCCAGGCTAGCATGGCGGAGGTGCTTGCCAAAGTAAAAAAGTACATAAATGGTGAGGAAGCGCTCCTCTCCAAGGTCGGGAGCTCTTCGTCGAGAAAGGAGAAAGGGGGGAAGAAAATAAGAGAGAACGAAATCCCAGAAAGGAAGGAGAATGAGGCAGGTCTCCAAGAAGAGACAGGGAGCGTTCCCCGAAGAGAAGAAGAAATGTTAGGGATCACCTCGGCCATCCACAACCAGAGCTACAACCAAGGTATGCACCCCGGCAGCTCACTCCTTTGACTGCTACGGTGTCTCAGATACTGTATGAGGTGCAAAATGAGAAATTCTTAATGTAGCCACCCCAGATGAAAGCAGACCCAGCAAAAAGGGATCTTACGAAGTATTGTGACTTCTATAGAGACCATGGTCATCACACCGACGACTATATTCAATTGAAGAAGGAAATAAAATTTCTAATCTAGCAAGGGCAGCTGTGACGCTATGTAACCAATGATAATCAACCTATGGGGGAGATCAGAATGATATCTAGAGGATTTGCCAGAGGAAGAGGGTCCAGCTCTGTCAGAAAGGCCCACTTGCAAAGAATTAGAGCCACAGAAGCTCCCGAAGTATATACTGTGTCTAAGTCACCATGCTTAGACACGGCTATCACTTTCTAAGATTTAGATCTAGAGGGCTGCCAACATCCCCATGATGACCCTTTGGCGGTAAGAGCTGTGGTGGCCAATAAGACTGTTCGTCGTGTTTTGATTGACAATGGCAGCTCGGCAGACATCATTTTTAACAAAACGGATATAGGAAGGGAAAAGTTTGAACCAGTAAGTGCCCACCTATTGGGATTCTCAGGAGAAAGGGTGCTGCCCTTGGGGTCAATCCAACTTATCTTGACCTTAGATGACCCACCCTGTCAGACTACAACAACTATGAAATTCCTAGTGGTTGATGCACCTTCAGCATACAATATGCTCCTTGGAAGACCCTCGCTCAATTCTATAAGGGCTATTGCCTCTGCCTATCACCTTGTAGTGAAGTTTTCAACAGAAAACAGAGTTGGAGTGGTCTGAGGAGACCAGCGCGTAGCACCGGAATACTACATGGCATCCATGAGAAATAAAGAGGTTGAGAGCATCCAATTGTATGAGCTTGACATGAAGGATGAACTTGAGACCAGGCCAACACTATCAGAAAAGCTGGAACTAGTTCAAATTGATGAGGAACCAGAGCATCTTGTTTACGTTGGATCCAAGCTGAGCAAGGAGATCAAGGATTTCCTCGTCCAATTCCTGAAAAAGAACAAGGAAGCTTTTGCATGGAAGCAAGAGGACATGAAAGGAATTGATCCCTCTGTCATCACTCACAAGCTTAGCGTGAATCTAGCCTGTAAGGCCGTTAAGCAGAAGAGGAGGAGCTTCACCACGGAGCATCAGAAAGCCATCAACGAAGAGGTCAGCTAGCTTCTTCACGCGAAAGCCATTCAAGAAGTGGATTACCCAGTCTAGCTAGCCAATGTAGTCCTGGTCTAGAAGACAAACGGCAAATGGCGTCTTTGCATTGACTTTATAGACCTCAACCGTGCTTGCCCAAATGATAGTTTTCCTTTACCTCGGATAGATTTGATTGTAGCTGCCACTGCGGGATAGGAGCTCCTCAGCTTCATGAATGCCTTCTCTAGGTACAATCAGATCAGGATGAATCTTAGAGATCAAGAGAAGACCTCATTCATAACTAAGCAAGGGACATACTGCTATCAAGTGATGCCTTTCGGATTAAAAAATGCAGGAGCCACTTACCAGCGCCTAGTGAATAAGATGTTTTAAAAATAGATTGGGACCTCCATGGAGGTCTATATTGACGACATGTTGGTCAAGTCACTGAAGACAGAGCTCCACATTGGACACCTAACAGAGTCGTTTCAGGTCCTGATAGAATACAAGATAAAGCTCAACCCAGCTAAGTGTGCCTTTGGGGTGTCAGCAGGAAAATTTTTGGGCTTTATAGTTAATAGCAGAGGGATAGAGACTAACCTAGAAAAGGTAAAAGCAGTGTTGGATATGCAGCCTCCCTTCAACACAAAGGAAATACAGCATTTAAGCAGGAGAATAGTTGCCCTGAGTCGCTTCATTTCTAGATCAAGTGACAAGCGTCAGCCCTTGTTTCAAGTCTTAAAGAAAGTCTTTCAATGGGATGCTCGATGTGAAAAAGGCTTCAAAGCATTGAAAGAATACTTGAGCTCCCCACCTGTCTTGGTAAGTCCGTTAGAAGGAGAAGTACTTATCATTTACCTAGCTGTCTCAGAGTTCTCAACCAGCGCAGCGCTAGTAAGGGAGAAGGACAGAGCTCAGTAATTAGTTTACTACTGCAGTCGAGCTTTGAGGGGAGTAGAAGAAAGGTATCCTAAAATGGAAAAACTCATTTTAGCCTTAATGACAACTGCCAGGAGACTAAGACCCTAATTCCAGGCTCATACTATTGAAGTCCCAACAGATCAACCTATGAAGCAGGTGCTGCACAAGCCAGAATCTTCGGGGAGACTGATTAAATGGGCCGTTGAACTTAACGAGTTTGACATCAGATACAAGCCAATGATAGCCATTAAGGGGCAAATATTGACAGATTTCATTGCAGAATTCACAACTGAGATACCTGCAGAGACAGCGCAGTTAGTACCTGACCTCTCCACGTGAAAACTTTCAGTAAATGGAGCTGCCAATGCTTAGGGCAGTGGAGCTGGTTTGATTTTGACTTCTCCCGATGAGATAGATGTTGAATACGCACTTAAATTTGGATTCAAAGCTTCAAACAACGAAGCCAAGTATGAGGCAGTCATAGTAGGGCTCAGCTTAGCTCATTCAATAGAAGTCGAGCAACTGGAGATCTGCAGTGACTCACAACTCATGGTGAAAGAGATAGAGGGTACTTACGAGACTAAGGGTGAGAAGATGGCCCTTTATCTTAGAAAAGTTCAAGAACTGATCAAAAAATTTGTACAAGTGAAGATTCGGCATGTTCCTAGGGTAGAAAACTCGAGGGCAAACGTCCTGGCGAGGTTGGCAATAGCTTCGCAAGAGAATCTGGGCAGGTTAATTCCGGTAGAACACCTAGCAAAACCCTTTGTATGTATTGAGAATGAAGAAGTTTTTCCTGTGCGGAGTCCAACAAGCTGGATAGACCCCATCATGGAGTATCTCCCAAACGGGACCTTACCAGAAGACCCCAAGGAGGCAGCAAAGCTGAGAACCAGGCCAGCTAGATTTTCTATTTTGCAGGGAAACTTGTACAAGCGAGATTTTTCAGCGCCACTCCTTAAATGCGTGGGAAACGAAGACGCTGATTATATACTCAAGAAAATTCACGAAGGAGTCTGTGGCAATCACATCGGGGCTCGAACTTTGGCAGGAAAGACATTAAGGCAGGGGTATTACTGGCTCACGTTGTTCAAGGACGCAACAGACCTAGTCAGGAGATGTAAGACTTGCCAAATACACGCTAACATCCCTCATGCCCCACCATAATTCCTGACCTCCGTAGTAAGCCATTGGTCATTCCAACAATAGGGTCTAGATATACTAGGGTCTCTTCCCACTGGTGTAGGACAATGCAAGTTCGTCATTATAGGAGTAGATTATTTTACCAAGTGGGCAGAGATAGAACCTTTGGCAACCATTACAAAACAAAAAGTTCAGAATTTTACTTGGAAATTCATAATCTACCGATTTGGGATCCCCAGATCAATTGTGTCAGATAATAGCAAGCAGTTCGACAACCCAAAGTTCAAAAACTTTTGTGCCGAGCTCGGAATAAGGAATTACTTTTCTGCCCCAGCTCATCCTCAGTCTAATGGACAAGCAGAAGTCACCATCAAGACTATAAAGTTTGCCCGGAAGACCAAGCTGGAAAATTTGAAGGGCAAATGGGTGGAAGGAACACCTCCCAGAAGTACTATGGGCTTATAGGACAACCACTAGGTCGGTAATACAAGAGACTCCATTTTCTTTGGCTTTCGGTTCTGAGGCAATGGTGTCTGTCGAAGTTAGGCTCCCTTCACTTAGAACAGAATTAGCAAACGAAGAGAACAATGATAATTTCCTTCTGCTAAGTTTGGATCTGTTGGAAGAAAAGAGGGAGGCAGCACTGAACAACATAAAGAACTACCAAAGAAAAACAGCAAGATACTACGACAGGAAGGTCAAGCATAGGAGCTTCAAGGTTGGAGATCTGGTGTTGAGGAAGCTTCTATTGGCAAGAAAGGATCCCACTCATGGCAAACTAGGGTCTAACTGGGAAGGTCCATACATAGTCTCTCGAGTAATTAGATCGAAAAATTATGAGCTGCAAACGGAAGAAAGGAAAGTTCTACCCCATTCATGGAATGCAGAACATCTTAAAAAAAAATTTCAGTAAGTTTGTCCTGTAATATGATTATTAATAAAGCAGCAAGTCTGTGGTTCATTCACTCTTACGCAGAGCCTGGGAGCTCACGACAAACTCATTATTCCATAATAAGAGCCTTAGAGCTCACGATGAACTCGTTAGCTCATAAAAAGAGTCTGGGAGCCCACAACAAACTCATTAGTCTGTAATAAGAGCCTTAGAGCTCACGATGAACTTGTTAGTTCATAAGAAGAACCTGGGAGCTCACGACAAACTCATTAGTCCGTAATAAGAGCCTTAGAGCTCACGATGAACTTGTTAGTTCATAAGAAGAGCCTAGGAGCTCACGACGAACTCATTAGTCCGTAATAAGAGTCTTAGAGCTCACGATGAACTCATTAGTTCAAAAAAGGAGCCCTAGAACTCACGATGAACTCATTAGTCCGTAATAAGAGCCTTAGAGCTCACATTGAACTTATCAGTCCATAAAAATAGCTCAGTAGCTCAGGACGAGTTCTTCTATCCCTAAAGCTAACGCAACAGCTCAGAATGCACTTCCCGGTCCAGAAGAACTAAAAGCAAGATCTGTAACACGTAGACTAGAAGGAAAGCTTCTCAGCTTCCATCCATTACACAAAGGAAAAATTGGGGTCTTTGGTCCATAAGCCAAGAAACGACATGGAAAGATCAGCTGCCAGATTCTCAAAGCCATAAATTGTGTCTAAGAAACAGCAAGCATAGAAAGGAAAAATTAAGATTTCAAAAACAATCAAAGCAAAATTCCTAGTCGTTTATGTAGTTCGGCTATCCTTTCTTTCAAACGCAGGTTCTCCTCATTCAGCTCATCCCTCTCCTGCCCAGTCGCTGACAGTAGATCCATCAATTTTTGCCCAGTAGAGGAAAACAGAACTTTCCTCAGGATAGAGTTAGATGTAGGGGAGGAAGATCCATCCCTTTTGCACCTCTTTGAAGGAGCTCCAATGTCTTCGCTTTTATCAAACTCTGAAGAAAAAGAATCGAATTTAGAAAAAAAAGGAAAGTTTCGTTCAGCCACAACAGCACTAAACAAGAACATATTGTCTGGTGTCATGAGCTCAGAAAAAGACATAGGCTCAGCTTAGGTCATTAGTTCCACCCTTATCAATTCAAGTAAATCTAGATCAGAAACACTTGCATACCAAGAAACAAAATAAGTAGAGAACATCATAAAATTTGATCCCAATAGAGAAATCCTTGTCACTTTCACCTGGATAAGAATAGCTCTTCCAAGATCGAGGGACTCTGCACTCTCTAGTGCCCACCTCAGAAGACCTCCACTAGTCACTTGAAACAAAAAAGAAGAGCTAAGCCCATCCCGAAGGAGGGGAGGGAAGATCAAACACTAAACGACGAAGCTAAAAATCTCTCCACCGAAAGCAGACGAAGCATGGAACTTTATCCTCTTCAAGGTTAAAAAAGTGGAGAAACTCGAAAACCGTAGGAAACTCGTCATTATCTCGTAGATGCCAGAAGAGGAAGAAACTGATCATGACAACCCATCCCATGGGTGAAAGACGAGAAGAACACAAACCACAATAGGCTAAAATAAACCCAATAGAGGGGTGAATGGGAAGGCACAGACCTAACTCCAAAGCTGCTTCAAAAAAACACGTCTTCCCAGGAGGAAGGTAATTACAAGATTTATCGAAACTTGGAGCACGTAGAGGTAACTTCAAATCAAGAAAGAATTTCTTCCTTATCCTTTCTAAATCAGAGGATGTCACCACTAAGGGAGCAAAGTAGCGAGTATGCCACATCCACTCCAACCCAAAGGAGGTTCGCTCTTGAAACAGAGCAGAAAAAAGGGTAGACATAGTGGATTCAAGCAAAAAAGAGAAGAGAAAGAAATAGGAGGCATTAAGCCCTCAAAAATAACAAAGGAATACCCAGAGGAAAGTGATAGTCAGTACTTATAGGAATCCTTTGAAGATCCTAGATTTTTAAAAAGTTGTTAATTACACGAAACCTTAAGTCAATGGGTCTCTAGGTTTCCAAATTAAGGGAGCAGGAACCTTTTTGATAGGAAGGCTTATCTGGCCATAGCCCCAAAGCTCGGAACATCGGCACAAGAGGACAGAGCATGATAGTATGCTCTCCACCTCGCTTAATCACAACGGCTAAACTCACAAAATATGGATGAGAATCTGACCAAGGGCTACACATGCACATGTCCCCTAAGGCTTGTCAAAGGGACCCCTCAAACTGGATTGGCGGTTATTTAGCCCTGGCAACAAGTCAGCACCTAGCCAGTCTGCTGCACATAGAAAGAATGAACCCTCACCCTGAGCTGCGTAGAGCTCGGTGATTGTTCAACCATAGCATAAGTCAGTACTTTGCCAGTCTGCTGCGCATGGAAAGGATGAACCCTCACCCTGGGACAAGAGGAAAAGGTTTACTTCTTTCCAACATGATAAATCCTGACCTTTGGATCTGCCACACCAAGGCAACAGTTTGACCCAGGATCTTGTTTGTATGTCAAGGTCAGCATATGGGAGCCCCCTTAAAGGTAAGACTTCAGGTACTCATTGTCTTATATTTCAAATAGCAAAAAGCTAGACCCCTACTATGTATGCTAGACTAACCGTGTAAACTTCCTAACTATTTGAGAGAAAATTGAGAAGAGTTGCATATGTGAGGTTACACTCT
>CAUOFW020005955.1:0-25513 GCA_963454935.2 Ilex paraguariensis
ATGTGACAACATCCCCAAAGTGGTCATAATCAATAATTATCCTTGGATCAGACCAAAAAATATTTGTTATGCGCTCTTCGACATCCAATTGGACTCCATAATAAAATGATGGATTCTTAGCTGCTTCTGCTTGGAAATATTGCAACAAACTACCCGTTTCACTGTATTTCAAATCTCGTTGCCTCCTTTCTCGAATGTAATTTTTTTGGTCTTGATAAGTGAATCCTAATGCTTTCTCTCCCACCTACTTGGGTACTCAAAAGCTTGTAGGATGCCTTAAGTGATATTTCATAATCCTCAGCAATATCAACATTGATGCCTTGAGTTAGAGTAACTTTCCATTGGGATGGAATCATATGCATACATTCGGTCAAGTGCAAAATGTGATTGTGTTGGTCTTCCCATTTAACAACAACAAATTTTCCAATATCTCTCTTGAGGGATATGAACATGTGAGCAGGGCAATTTGTTCGAGTCTCTGCCCGAGCCTTTGTTGTTTTCAATCCCTTTGATCTTTACTCATTTGTCCCTGTTACAACATACGTATTTTCTATAAATTAATACACCATCCTTCAATCTTTTGTTGTGATAATCTTTTCTCACACTGAATCCCACAGTTCTACCATAATTGTTATAGAACCTATAAGCATATTTTTCCGAGTCAAATTGCATTCCAATACATGGAGTTTTGTATTGTCATCTTTATCAATCTCAACACATTCCATCTCAACTATAAATTATGTGCCCTACAGTAACCAAATAGTTACACAAATGAAACATAAGATCAAAAACTGCCCATATAAATTTTCATTTACCAATTAAACAAGTAAATACTTATTTTTTATGTTCCCTGTGAACAAGAAAATCTTATGTATCAAAACCTATATAACTCAGTTTCACCAAAGCCTAAAACATCAATACTCATATATCGAACAATCAAATATACTCACAAAAACGTAGTAGAAATAATGCTAGTAGTCACATAATTCTATCAAGATTTTGCAGGAAGTTTAAAAAAAAAAAGTTCATAATTTTATGAATTGAAATTTCATAAAAAAATTATGAAAAAATATCAATATTACCCACTTCATGGTTGGATCCTTCTTATCCTTAAGAGTTGAATAATGAACGTAATGAAATACGAAAGGTTGAAGATAATGAAAGACGAAGAATATAAAAATTTATGGTGATAAATTCCAACATAAAAATTCCATCGCTTACATAAAAACCAAAGATAATGGTGATATAACAAAATTATGTTGATGCAATAAAATTCAAACAACAAAATTAATTTTGATGCAATAAATATGATATAACATAAAATTACTTGAGAAATTTTTTGGGGATGTCGAGTGGAACAAGAAGATTTTGGTGAGTGAGATTTTTGCTATTGGCGAGGGACTGTGCTGGAGCTTGGAGGGACTGTGTTTTGGGTTGGTGATGACGTCCATATTGCTGAAGCTTGGAGTGTATTTTGGCTTGGCGAGAGAAATAATAATATGTTTTGGCTTGGTGAGCGACGACGTCGTTTTGCTGGATGTTGGGTTCCTTTCATTTGCTAGATGTTGGGTGCTTTTATTATTGCTTGGAATGGCACCGTTCCACTAACAGCAAAGTTTGCTGTTAGACTACTAACAGCAGAGGAGCTCCACTCGCGGCGGGCTTGCAGCTTAGTGAACATAGAAAGAGGCGTGAATAGAATAACGGCGTGCCATTTGCTTTCAATGACGGCCCATTTGGGGTTTGGGGGAAAATATTGCATATTGGAATGGA
The DNA here is from genome assembly GCA_963454935.2 of Ilex paraguariensis. Taxonomy (NCBI): domain Eukaryota; kingdom Viridiplantae; phylum Streptophyta; class Magnoliopsida; order Aquifoliales; family Aquifoliaceae; genus Ilex; species Ilex paraguariensis. The sequence continues at coordinate 1,774 of CAUOFW020005955.1, forward strand.
GTCAAATATGAGGAATCAATTCCTAATTTATCATAAATAAATTATAAAAAAAAATATCAATTTAATTCACATTTCTTAATGTCAAAGCATACTTTGAGCATCTCTCATAGTTTTTTTTTTATTTTAGAGAATATTTTTTTGAAACAGATATCATCTTTAGTAATTTTTTAAAATAAAAAATATATTTTAGATAACTCAAATAGACTTTATATTTAGTAAAAAACAAATAGTATGGTAAATATCATTTAATGAATAATATTTTTATATATTTTATATAACTATGTATTGCCCTTGGGAAAGTTTTTTTCTTTTGGTAAATCTCATGAAAGCTTTCTGTTGTTACTTTAACCGGAAAAAATTGAACGGAAGGGATAATCAATATTTTTTTTTTTGGACCATATCAATACATTTTTAAAAAAATATTGATTACTTTACATTCTTAATGATTTATACAATAAAGTAGAGCTGAGTTTGAATTTTAGATATAAAGAAAGGTCCAGATTATTTTGAGACAAAACATAAACATATCCAACGAACAACGTAATTTGAACATAAAAGACGATTCAAATTATCTCATAAATACTGATTCGACGATCTTAATTAAACTTAACTCTAACACTCATATCTCTCATATAACTTGATCTCTTAGCTTTTAGAAGTTTTAAATACACTATCTCATCTCCTTTCTCTCTATATATATCTATATAATAAAATAGTTAGATTTTTTTATCTTTAACTTTTCACGGCTCAGATCTCTTGACGATTATTGATCCGACATTCCTCATGCCAAAATTTTTTTAACACTCGTATTTTTATTTAACTCTCTCTCTCTCTCTCTCTCTATCTTATCTATACTAATAAAATAGAGGTAATTTCAAACTTCCAATATATGCCCTAATATCTGCCTTCCTCTTTTTTTCTCTCTCTCCCACCTCTCCTCTCTCCACTCATTTTCTATATTGGTGATTGCCTTTCAATCCTCCCTTAGGGTCTATTTGTTTAGCAAGAAAATGCTATAAAATACAAAAAAGAGAAAATTTTAAAATTTTACATACGTTTGTTTAGCATGAAATAGAAAATAATAGAAAAAATACTTTTCTCTCATGTTTAGATTTTCTCACATCTAAATAACTTTTTTTTCTTGCAAAAAACACCAAAAAAAAGTAAGAAAGTTGTATTCAATAACTTAACTTCTCATTTTACCCTTATTTTTCTTAAAATATTCAATTAGTTATTAATTTTATAAAAATGTGTACAAATTAGGCTAATCATATAATTTGGTCTAGAGATTAAGGTTCGAGTCAATCTTTGTTCCTGAATTAGGTTAGGAGCCAATTTTTTAAAATTTGAATAATAAAAAATATGTTTTTCTTCTTTATACCGAGTTAAAATATTTAAAGATAATTTAGACAATTAGAAAAATTTTCTTATAACTTTCTTTTTTTTCAAACAATGGAATGAGAATGTTTTAAAATTTTCTTAGAAATTTTTTATGTTAACTAAATACATGCATGAAAACGTATTTTCTTTCACTTCACTTTCTACCTCTTTCACTTTCCATCATCTTTTTCTTGCTAACCAAACAGACCCTTAGGAATTCAAAAGATCCCTTTTCATACCGGTGATTCCCAAATCTCCATTTATCTACCAATTCAAACCCTTATGTCTGACAAATTTTCTCTCCCTCAGTCGGTATCCCCTCTCCTCTTCGCTGCTCATACCCTATGGACTCTCTGATGGAACTCTCCGCTACTTCAATTAATTCCAATAGGTACACACTGAATATGTTCGTTGTGTGTGGTGTATATGTGTGTTTGTGTGCATTGTGTGTGGTGTATGTGTGCGTTGCGTATGTGTTTTCTCTCTCTTACTGTACGTTGTGTGTGTGCTTCTGTGTGTCTATTATGTGTTCTGTTTGCTTAGTGGTGCATTACGTGCTTGCATGTTTCCGTGTGTTTCTGTGTGCATTGTGTCTATCTGTTCTCTCTCTTTATCTCTGTGCGTTTGTGTTATGTGTGTCTGTATGTTTATGTGTTTTTTATTTGTGTTGTATGTGTGTTCTCTCTCCCCCTCTTTCTCTCTATCTTATTGTTTGTGTTATGTGTGTGTGCGTGTGTGATTTTGTGCAAGAATAATTGTTGCATAATCTTTGCAAGTGGTATTGAGCGCAATGTATACTAAAGTCAATATGATCACGTTTGTTGTTTTTCTTTAATGGGAAAAAAATCATGAAAAATGACAATCTTTTAATTGATTTTTTGTTTCTAGATAGTTTTCTTTTTCTACAATCTAGATTTCAATACAAGTTCTGTTTTCTTGATTCCTCATAATGTTGTGATCCTTTTTGGGTGGGAACAGATTGTTTCAAATTTGATATACGAGTATTTTTTCCCTTTTGGTATCAAAACAATCTTTTAATTGCTCTGATACCAAATGACGTGAATCCTACCAAAATAACGAGACTCGACAACGAAAGGAACCCAAGATCGTTCTACGATTAGAATTGAATGATAGACCTCGACCCGTTGTTTACGACAAACAAGAACTTTGGTATATATGACCTCAACCCGTTGTTTATTGTGAAACAAGAACCTCGGTATAAGGGAGACGCCACAAATGGTGGTGAAAATTCGTTTGATAAGTCGCTGGTAAACGCCACGGAAAATCCCAATAAGTTAAAATAGTTCTTCAAAGAACCGTTGAGAAAATACTCTCCAATTTACTGAATAATGATCTCCCTCCTTTCATTGATTAGACGCCTATATAAAAGGCTGGCCATTACAAGGAAAATTCCTAAAATAGTTATCCTAATTAAGGCTAAAATCTGGTAAAGAAATAACTCTTACTTACTTAAAACTCTTACTTGCCTAAAAGAAGAAAAAGAAAGACAATCAGCCCTATAATTGGTTGATCACACACCTAAAATAGAAAAAGGAAAGTGGAGAGCTTTAAATGGCTGTATTATTAGCCATACACGCCCATAAAAGTCAAAAACAAATAAAAGAAAAGTAAATGGCATGCAAGCCTTACAATCAGACCCAAAAAAGGAGTATTCTTGAACATGTCAATTTAAGCTTAGCCTTGTCCAGATTCTTCTAGAACTTGAATCATGTTAATGAATCTTTGTTGCTTACATGGATCATGCTCAATGGCCTCGACGAACTAGTTTGAGTCCATGCCTCTTGAATCAGTCTGTTGAGTACATCTTCCTTACTCGTGCTCTTGTAATCGGTCCAACTGGGACTTAAACTAGATCTCTTGAAGTTGTACTATGATTTGCATCATTCCCCTCTTCTTGAAAAGGATTTCCCTCAAATCATCACCTACATCAAAAGGACTCAAATCAGTAACATTAAAAGTAGCACTTAAATTGTACTCACGAGGTAAATCTAGCTTGTAAGCGTTGTCATTGATGTGCTCTAGGACTTGGAAAGGACCATCTCCTCTTGGAAGCAATTTGGAACGTCTTTACGCCAGAAATCTCTCTTTTCTCATATGCAGCCAAACCCAATCTCGGGTTCAAAAATCAGCTAGTGACGCCCCTTGTTGGCTTGTTTTGCATACTGCTCCGTTCTTCGCTCAATGTTGAGTCTTGCTTTCTCATGAATCTGCTTGACAAAGTCAGCTTTCTTTTTGCCATCTAAAATTAACATGCTCAGTCAAAGGTAAAGAAGATAAATCTAATGGAGTTAAAGGATTAAATCCATATACAATTTCAAATGGCAAAAATTTAGTAATAGAATGAACAGATCAATTATAAGCAAACTCAACATATGGTAAACATTATTCCCATGTTTTGATGTTCTTTTTAATGATTGCCCTCAATAAAGTAGACAAAGTCCTATTTACTATTTCAGTTTAACCATCAGTTTGTGGATGACAAGTAGTAGAAAACAATAACTTAGTACCTAACTTACACCACAAAGTCTTCCAAAAATCGCTCAAGAACTTAGCGTCTCTATCCGAAACAATTGTTCTAGGCATGCCATGTAATTTCACAATCTCTCTAAAGAACAATTCAACAACATGCGAAGCATCATCCATTTTGTGACATAGGATAAAGTGTGCCATCTTAGAAAATCTATCCATAACCACAAAAAATGAATCTCTCCCACGTTTAGTCCTAGGGAATCCTAACACAAAGTCCATTGAAATATCAATCCATAGCTCATTAGGAATCGATAAAGGAGTATACAAACCATTGGACTGCACTCTGGATTTTGCTTGCCTACATGTGACACATCTATCACAAATTCTCTCAACATCTCTTTTCATGTGAGGCCAATAGAAATGTTCTTGCAAAAAAGCTAAAGTCTTTGCAACTCCAAAATGTCCCATTAATCCCCCACCATGAGATTCCTGCACTAACAACTCCCTCAATGAACAATTAGGCACACATAACTTATTCTCTCAAAACAAGAATCCATCAAGCCTAAAGAACTTACCACACGCAATTTTCTCACAAGCCCAGTATTCCTCACAAAATTTGTGGTCATCAGCGTGTCAATTTTTAATGTGCTCAAAACCAATCAATTTTGCATCAAGTGTGGAGAGTAATGCATACCTGCGAGAAAGTGCATTGGCGACCATATTCTCCTTACCTTGCTTATACCAGATGACATATGGAATCGTCTCAATGAACTCCACCCAACGCGCACGTCTTTTGTTTAGCCTGTGTTGGCCCTTCAAGTGTTTCAAGGACTCATAATCAGTGTAAATCACGAATTCCTTAGGCCATAGGTAGTGTTGCCATGTCTATAAAGCTCGAACCAATGCATACAACTCCTTATCATAAGTTGGGTAGTTTAAGGCTGCCCCGCTTAGTTTCTCACTGAAGTAAGCAATTGGTCGTCCTTCCTGTATAAGAACTGCGCCTATGCCAATACCTGAAGCATCACATTCAATCTCAAACGTTTTTGAAAAGTTAGGTAAAGACAATAAGGGGGCGTTGGTCAGCTTCTCTTTGATTAATTGAAACGCCTTTTCTTGTTTTTCTCCACATCTTAAATCCAGCGTTCTTCTTGATCACTTCGGTAAATGGTGCGGCTATGCTACTAAAGTTCTTCATGAACTGCCGGTAAAAACTAGCAAGTCCATGAAAACTACGAACATTACCTACACTTGTGGGACTCGGCCAATCTTGAATTGCATGTACCTTCTCTTCATCAACCTGTATACCTTGTGCACTAATAACAAATCCCAGAATTACAAGATTATTGGTGTAAAAAGTATACTTCTTCAGATTAGCAAACAACTTTTCTTTGCTAAGCACATCTAAAACAGATTTCAAATGTACTATATGATCGTCCATGTTTTTGCTATAAGTGAGTATATCATCAAAGTAGACAATAACAAATCTGTCTATAAATACACGCAAAACATGATTCATAAGTCTAATAAAGGTGCTTGGAGCATTAGTCAATCCAAAAGACATAACTAACCATTCATACAAACCATATTTTGTTTTAAAGGCAGTTTTTCATTCATGTCCTTCCTTTATTCTAATTTGATGATAACCACTCTTTAAATCAATCTAAGAAAATACACAAGAACCATGCAGCTCATCTAACATATCATCTAAGCGAGGAATAGGATCACGATACTTTACCGTTAAGTTGTTGATGGCTGCATGGTTCCATACTTTACCGACAATCAATGCACATTCTCCACGTCCCATCCTTTTTAGGTACAAGTAAAACCGAAACTGTGCATGAGCTCATGCTCTCCCTCACGTGCCCTTTCTCCAATAACTCACTTACCTGCCATTTAAGCTTATTTGTCTCCTCGGGATTGCTCCTATAGGCTGGTCGGTTTGGAATTGTTGCTCCGGGAACAAAATCAATTTGATGTTCAATTCCTCGGATTGGAGGTAACCCATGTGCCGTTTTTTTAGAAAAGACATCCTCATACTCTTGCAAAAGAGAAACAACAGAACTAGGCAAAGTAAGGTCAAATTCGTTAGTGTTTAGAAATGCCTCTTTGTACAAAAGTACAATCATTGACTGACTTGAAAATATTGCTCACCTAATTTCACTCACTTTTGCATAAAAATTCTTTTGTTTTCTTTCTGATTTTCTCTCAATGGCTGAATTTTAATTTTCTTTTTCTCTCTCATTTTTCTCGGCCTCTCTCTGATTTTCACACTTTTTTTTTGTTCACTCTCTTTCTTTTGATCACTCTTTTTTTTACAATCTCACTTGATCCTCATATACTTGTTGCGATGTCAATGGTACAAGAGTGATTGATTGTTGATTAAGCACAAATGAGTATTTGTTCATAAAGCCATCATGTTTCACATTGCGTATCAAACTGCCTTGAATGCCCTAGCAATAAGTGTCCCGCTTGCATCAATACTACATCACACAACACTTAATCTTCATATTTACTGATTCAAAATGCAACTAACACTTTCTTCTTCACCCTTATCTCACCACTATCATTTAACCATTGCTTCAACACGGGTAGTCCCAATATTTCCACCATAACTGTACTTGTAACATTAGTATAACTACTACTATCAATAATCACACTACACACCTTGTCTTTGACGTGGCATCTAGTGTGAAAGATGTTCTTCCATTGCACTTCATCAACTTTTTTTGCTTGCACGCTCAATGCTATCTTCGCCACCAATGTCAATGCATCAAGGGATAAATATTCCTCCTCGAAAACGTCCTCCAATGGTGACATGTCATTGGTGTCAGAATCTTCATTGTCGGTCACAATTTTACCATTGTCTTGCAACACCATGACCTACTTGTTTGGACATTGACTTGCTATGTGTCCCCTGCCTAGACATTTAAAACATTTATGTCACAATTCCTAGAGGTAGACAATTTTTGACATGACATGATAACTCGACACAAATACAATACGAATAAATGGGTTTGGGTTGACTATTTTTTGGTATGAACCGTGTATGACACGACCTGCTAACACGAAGTGTTAATGAGTCGTGTTCGGGTTCAACCTGCTCTACCCAAAATTAACCTAATTAACCTATGTATTTAACCGGGTTGACATGAAGCCACTTAACCCATTTTTCAACTCGAATAACCCGACACTATATAAATGTACTTAGTTGTTGGATCCCTAACCCTAAATTCATTTTACATCTCAGACCTCACATTAACTCTATTTCTCTCTCGCATTTTCATCCTCCTCACTGTCGGTCACCACCGCCTCCGTTTCCCTTTCGTAGGCCCTCACTCATCATCGCCATACCACCAACTAGACCAGGGTCTCTCTTTCTCTCTCCTTTTTTGTCTCTCTCTCTCTCACACACATACGCAAGTCTGTTCATATGTACGACTACATCTCTCTCTTACACACACACACAGAGATTTGGAATCGATCTTTGAATTGGTTCTTCTCTCTCTTTCTCTCTGTATCTATATATGTATGTGTGTGTGTGTGTGTGTGGAGTTCGATTTGTGTTCAATTTGGTTTGACTGTACTTATGAGTTAACCAAATGAAGAGATGATATATATAGTGCTTATGAAGTATGTAGTGGTTATGAATTAGAAGAAAGTTCATTTATGAGTTTTGGAGTTGCTTCTCAAATATATGTATCGGAATTTCGACATTCTCTCGGGAGTATGACGGTAGATTGTTCTCATTGTTCATCCTTACATTAGAAGAATGAAAAATTAGTCATTTCAACTTCATCACGTTTTGTTTGGAACATGTTGTTTGCAAGGAAAGATTAGGTTACCTTCACTTTTTAAACCCCCTTCAGCACTTAAAGAGTTTTATAATGGCAATGATGATAAATCAAAGTTGTTTAAGCAACATGCACAAGAATATAATGCAACTAATGCTTTTACGAGTCTTGGTGCTACACTGGATCCAAGATTACTAAGTGGAATGGGGTCCTACATCATTCACTATCCATGGAGAACTGCGCCATCGAACAGGATCACTCATACCACAAGGAGGTCATGAACCGATGTATAGTCAATTGTATATTTATGATCCTAATTTAGCTTTAGCTTTTCGCAGTAGTAGAAATCCCCAGTTGCAAAGAGATGTTTTGAAAATTATTTAAGACTGTTTGTCTCATGTAAATCCATTCCTAGATAAATTTCATCAAGCTTTTGAGATTTTAAGTCCATCAGAATTGACAGGTCAAAGTTTACCTACTTATCTTCGTTATAATCCAGCACTAGATAGACGACGATATAATCTCCCTATGACAGATGAGCTGGCAGTAATATTACTCGAAGATGAAAATGAGTCAAGTGGTATAAGAGATATTGTTTTACATCTAAGAGGAACTAATTAATTGATGCAGTTCAATGAATGCCATCTGGCATATTTATCATTGCATTTTGTGCTATTACTCCCTCACGACGAACTTGGATGGGAACCTGAGTTGAGGCAGTGGACCCTTCTCTTGATATACCTCACTTAATCGATTAACTCAGTTGCAATATTACTGTTATCATTTGTTTGAACGTCCAACTGAATATTCAACAATTTTGAGGGGAAAAATTATTCCAAGAGTTTTTAGTAGATGCTTGGGTCTCAACGGAACAAAATCGGTTGATATACTATAAGTTTAATCAAGCAAAACTCCATGCAGAACTTTAAAAAGGGCTTATAAATGCTTGTGTAGATGAGTTGGGTCCTGAACAAATTGGTCAATAGATGATTTTGTCATCTTCCTTCACTAGAAGCGCAAGACATATGTTTGAAATCTTTCAAGATTCAATGGCTATTACACGGTACAATCAACGCCCAGATATTTGTCTCAGCATGACCGCAAATCCCAATTGGCTTGAAATTTTTTCAACTCTATTATCGCATCAAACAGTTTATGACCGTCCTAATTTAGTTGCCCGAGTTTTTGAGTTAAAGAGAAATTTTTTGATGAAGGAGATAGAAATGAAACAACTATTTGGAAAAAAGGTGGCAAATGTTTTTACAATTGAATTCCAAAACTGGGGTTTGCCACATACACATGCACTTTTGTTCCTTCATGGGTTGGACAAAGTATGAACATGTGCCCAGGTAGACAATCTGGTATGCACTGAATTTTCAGATCCTGACGATAATCTTATTTTTTTTTTTGATACAATCAAGAGTTGCATGATACATGGACAATGTGGTACCCGAAATCTGAATGCATCATGTATGAAAAATGGTATATGCACTAAGAGGTATCCTCAAACATTTATAGAATGAACTAGTATGGACAAAGATGGATATCCTATCTATTATCGTCGTGAGAATGATAGTGTGCATACGATGTGAGGGGCCATCAAGTTGATAATAGAGATGTCGTACCATACAATCTCTATCTTTCTAAAATGTTCAACTGGCATATCAATGTGGAAGTTTATGCGGGAATAAGATGCGTGAAGTACATACACAAATATATTTACAAAGGTCTATGAAATTGGGAGGAGAAAATGAGATCTAACAATATCTAGATGTTAGGTATATTGTACTTTTGGAAGCTGCTTGGCGATTATTTGGTAATCATATGCATGAAGAGATTCCATCCGTTGTACGTTTGGAATTTTATTTACCTAGGATGTATCGTGTTATTTTTAATACGGTCAAACAGCTTGATACGGTCATTCCTAGGGATGCACAATAGGATTCAATGCTAACAGGGTTTTTTAAATGTTGTGCTTCAAATGAATCTGCACATGAGTTAATGTACCAAGAGTTTCCACAAAAATTTACTTGAAATAAGAAAACACATAAATGGACATATGGACAAAAAGGGTATGCAATTGGTAGAATGTACTTTGTTAGCCCAAATTCAAGAGAGCGATTTTACTAGCATTTGTTATTAACTATAGTCAAAAGACCAGCATCATTTGACAACTTACACACTGTAAATAATATTATGTACAATACTTTCAAAACAGCATGCGTTGTAAGAGGACTTCTAAAAGATGATGGAGAATGGGTACAATGTATACAGGAGGCTTCAACCAAGAAAATGGGGCACCAGTTGAGGAGACTGTTTGATATTATTCTCACAGAATGCTCTCAAGTGTATCCATTTGAGTTGTGGAATGAATTCTCGATAAATATATGTGATGACCTACAACACAAGATCCGTTCAATATTTGACATTTCTAATCATACTCAGGATCAAATTGAAGATTATGGTATATTTCTATTAGATCAGTTACTCCATGAGTTAGGCAAAAGTCTATTTGACTTTTCACCCATGCCCTAACTGATTGGGAATTGGAATGCAATAGTTGGTAACAGACTGTTGTTTGAGAATCAACAACTCCAACATAAAGCGCAACAGTCGAATGCACAAAATAATGTTGATTGTCTAAATGATGCACAACATGCTGCTTATACTGCAATCACTTCATCAATAATTGAAAATAAAAGAACTATTTTTTTCTTGAGTGGGGTGCTGGCACGGGAAAAACATTTCTGTATAATACAGTTGCTAACAAAATGCACAATTGTGGATATATCGTTATTATTATGGCTTCATCCGGTATTGCATCTTTATTATTAATGGGAGGCTGCACAACACATTCAACGTTTTACATCCCATTGACTGTGCTTAAAAATTCAATTTGTGGGTTCACCAAACAGTCGATGTATGCAGAATTGTTTACATCAACTAAATTGATAATATGGGATGAAGTTTCTATGTAGAATCGGTATTGTGTCGAGGCAGTGGATCGTACAGTGAAGAATGTCTATAATAACCAAAATCTATTTGGGGGTATCACTATTGTTCTTAGAGGAGACTTTCAACAAATCTCGCTAGTTATACCAAAAGGAGTCCGCGAGCAAATTGTAGGTGCGTCATTGAGGCGATCTGCATTATGGAGGAATGTACATGTTTTGACTTTGGGGTTAAACAATGCGTTTAACTAACACAAATTCTGAAAATGCTGAGTTTACAAAATTCTTAATGAAGGTAATATTTAATTGATCATTTGTTATATAACATATTATTTGAAATTACTATTATTATTCCTATTCTTTGATTTTACTTCTAATTTTTATTTTTAGGTTGGAACCAATCCACAAAAAAATGTGAAACTTCCATCAACAATATACAAGTGTCATACTCTTTAAGAATTGATATTTAAAATCTATCTGTATTTCAATATGGTTGGTTCAGTGACCCCAAGCTTCCTAACCGAGCGCACAATTCTTTCTGCAAGAAATGATGACATTAGTGCTATAAATGTTACAGCATTGAATATTTCCCTAGGACAAACAATTACATATTTAGCTGCTGACAAAATAGTCGACGGTAATGTACTTGATTGATCCATCACGAATCAATATCCTAATGAGTATTTAAACTCACTAGACCCTTATGAGTTACCACCATTTATGTTAGTCTTGAAAGTGGGTTGCCTAATAATGTTGTTGAGAAATATAGCGCCAAAAGATGAGCTTTGTAATGACACGCGATTGATGGTTATCAGATGTGTCACACGCGTAATTAAAGCTCAGATCTTAACTGGAGATAAATTTGACAATTTGGTCTTCATTCTAAAAATATCTTTGTCACTAACATCTCTAGATTTGCCTTTTCAAATGATAAGACGTCAATTTTATGTTCGATTGACATACGCTATGACAATTAATAAATTTCAAGAATAGTTTGTAAAATTTGTTGGGGTCAATCTGTGCACACCAGTGTTTAGCCATGGACACCTGTATGTGACACTATCTAGATGCACATATTCTGATCGTATAAGTGTCCTTCTTCTTGAAGATGGGTTGAATTGCACAACGAATATCGTTTATCTCGAAGTTTTGTTATAGGACTTCCTATCTTATTGCAAATAAATGGTACCATTTCATTACAAATTTATCTCTATTGAAGACAAAGAATTAAAATAATTAATGATTTGATTAACTTTGTGATTTAATATTTGTAGGATTAGTGTGAAATGGCAAGAGATATGAAAAGATTAAATAAAACTACACTGCATTAATGGGGACGTGATAATAAGGTAAACTGAGTCTTCCATTCTTGCAACAAAATATATTATTTTTAGATGTAATCAATTCTACTAAGATTTATTTTGTTCTTCTATTTTTATATAATTAGGTGGTTGTGCATTCTTGCAACTTGGTGTTTACCGTATGTATTGATACATACACACTCAAGAAGGTGATGAAGAAAAAATAAAACCACAAGCTGCAAGGCTAAACCATTTAGTTAATGTTTATGAATAAGACACACTATGTTAATATTCTTTGAATTTAATTCATATGCATGGATTTATATTTGTTGTCTACCTTCTTGGTTTAATTGTTACATGCTTATGATTATCAAGAATAATATTGCAGCAATGAATAATAACGTGAACATTTTAAGTATTCTATTTCTCTTATTGTTGTTGGTGTGTTGTTGTTAGTATTCTTACAATATTAGATCACATGTTAGTAAAAAAAAATTATTGTTGTAATATTGGTTAATTGTTGCTAATTTTATTATTATCAATTTAATTTGTAACTTTAATAGTATGTACAGATAATATGGAACGCCCTCATATCTATGTATGTCGTAGTATGCATTTGGCAGTATCAAGCATAGTAGATAAATTTGAAAATGATTCTTTTGAAGATGGGACCCCAATCTCAGAGTTTGGATTGAAAAAAATTAGATTAAGTCGTATGCTGCAAAACGTAGGGAAAAACATAAGTGAAGATTATATTATGTAGAAAATAGTAGAAACTTTTCCCACCACTTGGGATTCTGCAAAGGAAAAAAATTTCAATCATGACTGACCAACCTGTGCAGTATGATTTATACAATTATTAGAGGAAGCAGAGCGCAATATCCATCCATTGTGGATATAGTTTGAGACAGAAAAAATGGATCCACAATCAAATGTCATTGACTATATAAAAAAGAAAGAATCATTATTTTACAAACTGAAACAAAAAGGTTTCGATCTGAATAATCCAATTATGTTGTATGATGTTGTTAGCATGCTTCCATCTTCTTGGTTGATTGACTTCATTCCTACGAAGCTCAAGAATGACTTCCTAGATACGATAGAATTGGAGGATCTGTTAGAGGATATCAAAAATGATTTAATCTATTTACGAGCATTAGAAGACGTGGAGGCTCAATTGACAAACAATGAACATTAGTACCTATGAAACAATACTTTTCAAGTAAATATGTTTTCTTAATCTTTTTATTATTTGAATGTGGATGAATTGAACAAATATATTTGTATGTGGATGAATTGAAAAAAATATTTGTATATTTTTAGAGAATGGAAAAACATCTAAATATAATTTTTTTTATAGGCTGTATTCATTCTTTTGGAAGCTGGTGAAATTTCAAATGGCAAAACTTATTTTTTTGACAACATTTGTGAACTTATTTTTATTAAATAGATGATTGCATTTGTGGGTAGTTTTTTGTTTGAGATATTTATTACTTAGGTGAATTGAGTTTATAAATATGTTATGTTATTGAATTGGATTATGGTAATAATGACGAATACAAGAAAGATTTTATTGACTTCATTTATTATTTAAAGATTGTAAATTTGATTTAGTTCTATCAGTATTTTTTTTTTCTGATGTATTTGTCTGTGTGATGTTGCTTTGAAAGATTTTTTGTTCATTTTTTACGAATAACATGATACCTTTAGATACGGACAATTCCTAGTACATCTGAAGGGGTTAGCCCTTATCATTACACATGTAATGGCATTAAATGAAACTCATGTGAGGTTGACAAGACAGATCACGTGACGGAGAAATCATTCACACAGCCTCATAAACTGAGTCATGCTGATCAATAGGTTCGGCAATTAAAGAAAGAGTTTGATTCTCTTTATAACCAAGTTCATCAATCTAATTCAGCTAAGGAAGGAAAAAGCTTGGCTTGTACCAAGCCGAGTCTATTAAAGTATTCGGCAAAGCGATTGAAGAGGTCGGTTTGTGCCAAACTAAGTTCCTTAATCTGTTCGGCAAACATCGAGTGTGTTCGACATCCGATATGCCCGAACTATTTCAAATGATAGATAAGAAAATAAAAATCCGCCTATAACTTAGGCAATCAGATAAACGAATAAGATAAATTGAAGATATCAAGAGGAAATACTGAAGAAATATCAGCAACTTTCCAAACCGAATCACTGAATTGAAGGAAGGTGTGTCACCTTGAATCAAAAATCACGGAAACCCTAAGGGGATGACCATCTATAAAAAAACATAGGAATCAAAGGTGAAAGGTACGCTGAACTCTCTTGGTCTTCTTCTATTCGTTCCAGTATCTTTACTGACTTGAGTATCGGAGTGCCTTCGATCGAAGCACTTCGATCTTGGCCCGTTTATCCGTTTTGTAGATAAGAGAAAACTAGAAGATTGAGTTCATAAACACTTCAATTTTTCAATTCCTGTGGAGATATTCTTAATTTTTTGCCTCTTACTATATCTATATAATAAATTAGTTAGATTTTTTTATCCTTAATTTTTCGCAGCTCAAATCTCTTGACGATTATTGATCTGATAATTCTCGTGCCAAAATTTTTTTAGGATTCCTATTTTTAATTTAACTATATTTCTCTATCTCATCTATACTAATAAGGTAGAAGTAATTACATACTTCCCAATATATGCCCTAATATCTGCCATCCTCTTTTTTTCTCTCTGCCTCCCGATACTCTCTCCCAGCTCTCCTCTCTCAACTCATTTTCAATACTAGTGATTCCCTTTCAATCCTCCCTTAGGAATTCAAAAGATCCCCTTTCCATACCGATGATTCCCAAATCTCCATTTATCTCCCAATTCAAACCCTTATGTCTTGCAAATTTTCTCTCCCTCAGTCGGTATCCCCTCTCCAGCCGTTGCTCATTTCCCTCCGCTGCTCATACCCCGTGGACTCTCTGATGGAACTCTCCGTTGCTCCGACTGATTCCAATAGGTACACGCTGAATCTATTCGTTGTGTGTGGTGTATGTGTGTGTTTGTGTGCATTGTGTGTGGTGTATGTGTGCGTTGTGTATGTGTTTTCTCTCTTTTTCTCTCTCTCCTATTGTATGTTGTGTGTCTATTATGTGTTCTGTTTGCTTAGTGGTGCATTATTTGTTTTCATGTTTCCGTGTGTTTTTGTGTGCGTTGTCTGTCTATTCTTTCTCTCTCTCTCTCTCTGTGCGTTTGTGTTCTGTATGTCTCTCTATTTGCATTGTATATGTGTTCTCTCTCTCTTTATCTTACTGTTTGTGTTCTGTGTGTGTGCGTGTGTGATTTTGTGCAAGAATCATTGCTGCATAATCTTTGCAAGTGGTATTGAGCGCAATGTATACAGAAGTCAATATGATCACGTTTGTTGTTTTGTTTCAATGGAAAAAAAATCATGAAAAATGACAATCTTTTAATTGATTTTTTGTTTGTAGATAGTTTTCTTTTTCTACAATCTAGATTTCAATACGGGTTCTATTTTCTTGATTCCCCATAATGCTGTGATCCTTTTGGGTGGGAACAGATTGTTTCATATTTGATGTACGAGTATGTTTCCCCTTTTGTAGATTTGAATTTTTTTTCTTGGTTGATGATGGTTTGACTGCTCATTTGACGTTTGTTATAGTGATGTACTAAATCATTATTCCATGTAGCTATTTTTTTGCCTTTGGGAAACAATCACATTCAAAATCATTGAGAGTATTGCTTAAAAATTGTTAAATATTCTACTTTTGTTGTTCTTTTCGTTTCTTTTTTATGCATTAACCTCTAGGTTAAATGTTGTTTATGATCTCGCTTGGTTATGTACCTATACATATACATATAAATGAACTATTAGAAGAGAACTAGAAAACTAGATTGCTTCTTTTAAGCTAAAATTTAATTTGGTTAATTTCAATTTCTTCCAATGTTTGTCTTTATCTTAAGTTTCAACTTTTTCCCACTATTTTTCTTTATTGTTAGTTTCAGTTTTTTCCACACACACACACATTGGTGATTGATATGTTTATACATGTGAACAAATGAAGCAGAATTATCAGTGGAATTTTTGGCTAATTATGGTTTTTTTTTTTATATTAAGAATGAAGTAGTGGAATTAGAATGCCACACTTCATGCTCTGTGGCTGAGTTTTTTTTTTTTTTTTGTAAAACATTGAATCATTTTTTAGATTAGACGTATGTATACTTTAAATCTTCAGTTTGTTGCTCTTTTCTTTGACTATTTTTTTTCTTGCAGTGTTATATTTCAGGAACGCATGTTGATAGCTTTCTAATCTTTTGGGTGCAGCAGCAACATGTCATTGTTGAGGGTTTCGAATTTCAAATCATGACACACTTAAAGGAACATAATAATAGGTTGCCCGAAGAGCCTACATCCTGAAGAACTCCAGCATCTGGATATTCCCATGGATAAGGATTCCACTTTTCATATTAAAGAAGTGATATATACATATCAGAAAGGGTACACTTACTGTAGAAGGGAACTGTACCCTATTTTGACTGTACATGGAGGCCACAAGGTTTAATGTATTTATTGACAATCAATCTCTTTGAGCAGAGAGAGCAAGGTTTTAAGGTTATAGGCTGCATCTTGGTATCTTGATTCTGACTGGGGTGATCCTGTTAGTGTTCAAATTCAACATGATATTACTTTGGTTGATTTTTCTGTTAATCCAGAATTTTCTTTTCATGAGCCATTTTTCTCTATGCATTTTTATTCCTTAGTTCATGTTTAATTTGCTTAGCATCTAGGATTCTAATTGCTAATATGTGTTAATTGTTCATTGGTTTGGGTTCCTCATAATTTTTGAATGAGTTTGATTTTATGGTGATTTTTGGGTCCAATTGATTTATGCTCTGCATAGTTTAGTAGATAATGTAGAGTTTATATTTTTTTTAAACAATATTGTATAAGAACCACAATAACAATAATGAATTAAATATATTATGCAGAATTTTACATGAGAGATTTTCTTTGTTTCTCCAAGTTATTTGAAGTATGTTATTTCTCACTTAAATTGTGCACTTGATTAGGATGACCCATTTGCATTTGCAGCACACTATTCTTGGGTCTATTGGTGGGATGATGCTGCATGTAGTCAATGGTGTTCCATTTATGCTTTAGACAATCAATGATTGCGTTATATCAAAGAGTTAATTGGCATAATAACATGCACGCTGGGATCCAGAGAGCTATCTTCACTTTTGGCATTCCTTCATAGATCTTCGGATATCACCCCTTATTATTATTATTATTTTTTTTTGTGTTTTAAGAGATTTTGTTTTTGGATTGTTGTATGAGGTATGAAGTTTTAATTTTTTGATAAAATGACAGGGAGACATAATGACTTTGGGGATTGTTTGGTTTATACGTAATGAGTGAATGTACTTAACTATTCTTATTTATTTGAATTTTGGCCTTTAACCATATTATATTTGTGTTTTCACACTGTCAAAAGAAATATTTTGGCAGAATTATATTGAATTGGTTGATATGTAATGGTGTTACGAGTATGACTGTAACAAGAATTGATATAAATTATGTTTCTTTAATTAAAGGTCCGATTATATAAGTTATGTGTCCATGTTGATATTGTTTGGGGGTGGTATTTTTTAGGAAAATTTTGTCAATATTTTTTATAAAAAAAACTCATACTGATTTGCGATTTTTCTCAATTTTCTTGATCGGTTATTTTGTGTTATACAATGCATTGGGGCATGGACAATCTCTTGAGAGTTTTTTTTTTTTGAGTTATATAATGTCTTCAGGCACGGACAATAACTAATTAATTTATATAATAAATACAATACAATTTAAATCTTAAAAGATAAACCAAATGACTTTTATTATTCACAGTTGAGATTTTTTAAAATTTTATTTTAAAATTAATCTGACGATTAATATTAACACTCTAAATTTAATAGGAAAAATAAACTAAAATATGTTTGGGGTAATTTTTTAAAATTACTTATAAGACTTGTTATTTTTCATAAGTACTTTAAAAAAACAATAGTGTTTGGAACTATCGCACCACTCTCCCACCACCATCACCAACTGCTACCACAGCTACCTCCACCACCCACACCATCCCACCACCATTGTCGCCGTCACCACTACTATCACCACCCTACCACACCCACTATCCCACCACCACTACCACACCCCCACAGCCCCACCATCACAATCTACACTACCACCACCACTATCAATGCTATATCCTACCACCATCACTGCTACTATGGAGAGACCTGGATTGAAATCGCTGACAAATGTTAAAATGCTTTTGACCTTTAGTGGCATTGAGCAGAAGAAAAATTGCAGAACCTACTAAAGAACAACACTGTTGGGTCGCAATTATAAATAGATAGAAGAAGGGCAATTATAAATAGATAGAAGAAGGGATTCAGAGATAGTAATAGTTTCTGCTTTCTGAAAACCGAAAGGCAAAACGTAGTCTTCAATTAATGCATTAAATAGGCCAAATTGTGAATAAACAACGAGAGAGAGAGAAAGACGGCTGAAAAATAAGGAGAGATAGGGTAACGGCTGAGAAAAGAGAAGATTTTGGGTTTAGGTGATTTAAGTTTAACGTGGAATTAAATTTAGAGTGTAAGCAAGGCATATTTGTAATATTGGAGGGTAAAAGTGAAAAAAAAAGTTTTTCATGTGTGCTGATATTTTTAAGTAGTATAGATTACCACTATCATCCCATCATCATCGCCGCCAGCTACTATCACCCATGCCAACCACATCTATCATCACCAACCGCCATCGCTCACCAATGTCACCACTCTCAATCACCCACTGTCACTATCGCTACCCCCCATTGCCTGCCACCACCCTACCAACAACACCCCCATTGTCGCACCGCCTCCACCACCCCACCATCACTATCCCTACTATCACCATCACCGCTGTCCCACCATCATCTCTACCACCCCCCACCCCCACCCCCACCCCCACCGCCCTCACCACCACTCCCATGACCATCACTATTGTTGTCACTGTCGCCACCCCCCACTACCACTGTTGCTATCCTCACTACCACTGTCATTGCTTGACCACCACCCCACCCTTGTCATTCCCCCCCACCTCTACCATATAACCCCCACTTCCCCACCGTCACCCACAATCGATTGTTACCACCGTTTTTCATCTCCACCACCCACCACAATTGTTATTTTATTCTTATATTTATTATCATTACTACTCTCATCCCACTACCATCGTTGCCCACCCAGCACCCATCACTACCGTTATTGCCCCACCACCACAATTCACCAACACTCGTCATCGTCTATCATTGCTTCCAGCCACTGTCACCCATGTCCCACCATATCTACCATCACCCATCATCGTCCATCACTGTCACCACCCTCTGTCACCCCCACCACCGCTATTCGTCACCATCCATCACATTATCGTCTAGAAATACCTGTCGTCGTCGTCCACCACCACCATCATTGCCGTCTACCACCGCTGTCAATCACCATCACTGTCACCCGCCACCGTCACCATCGTCACTCACGATTGCCACTACTATCATTATCACCTAAAAACCACCACCATCATCATTGTTGCCATCACGATTGCCAATATTACCGCGGTTGTCGCCACCCCAACACATCCATCAGCGTCTTCCATCATTTACCATTGCTACCCACAACTGCTCACCCTGTTATAATTGATACTTAAATTCATTTCTCTCTCCTTTATATTTATAATTTAATTTTAGGTGTAAATATAAATATGTTTATTTTTGACTATTTTTTTTATTACTCCGTACTTTCAGGCATAAACAATAACTAGTTTTACCATGTTACACAGTTCAATGTCAAAAAATAGTCGCAATGTAGCCCTAACACTAATGTCTATTATAATTTTTGGCAAATTTGCTATGCGGTCCCACACTAATTATAGTGAGATTTGACAATGGAAGTTGGTGTGAGGGCTATATTACAATTATTTTACAAATATTGAGGGTATAATGTGAGATAATTAATTATTTGGGATACAAATTAAGAAGTTTGAAATATTTAGGGATCAAAGTGTGATTCACCCAAGTTTTAAGGTTAAAATTGAAAGGGCATTTTTAAAAAGTACAGGGGTCATCCAAAATTTTCCCAAAAAATACATAAACGGTAAAAAAAATATATATATGAGAAAAGTGGGAAATTGAAAGCTTGGGGGCTACCTTCATACTACCAGCGAAGAAGAAGAAGAACCATGGCGCCAGTCAGTTCTACGAGCACCGAGACCGATCAGGTATATATATATTTTTTCTATCAAGCTAACGTTTCGTCTTCTACACTGTTGATTGGGACATATAATACGTGTTTTTGTAGCATATCACTAATTATCAGGATGGTCTATAAAAAAAAAAAATGGGATTTGGGGGTTTTCCAAATCATCTTTTTACCCAAATACTGAGCCAGGTTTGCTGAATTGTTCAGTTTCGAGATTTTGCCACTTGGGTTTTGCTCGTATGCTCTGTTTGGTTGCCAAGAAAGTAAAGAGAAGTAGAGTTTTTAAGATTGGATTAGTTGTTGTACTTGCTGTTGCTAGGATTCCAAGTTCTTTAATTTTCTTTCATATTATCTTTGACAACCGGAACGAGTGGAAGGTAATATATTCGTTCACTTGTGCCCTGTTGGTTGACAAGGATACATACAAAAGGCGTATCATGTTGATAGTTAGTCTTCAAATCTTAACTGTAATTAGTGTCAGATTCCTTGGTTTATGATTTCCATTGCTCTTAGGAATAAGCCGGACATAATGAATTGGTTTTCAAAAAAAAAAAAAAGAAAAAGGAACAACAAAGGTAAACAAGAAAATACTATGAAAGATGAAAAATGGAAGTGCATGGGAGGACAGGGAGTTCTCAATAGTTATCATGAGGAAATAAGACAATAGAAAGTATAAACAAGTTTTACA
Organism: Ilex paraguariensis; assembly: GCA_963454935.2. NCBI lineage: Eukaryota > Viridiplantae > Streptophyta > Magnoliopsida > Aquifoliales > Aquifoliaceae > Ilex > Ilex paraguariensis. The sequence goes on from CAUOFW020005955.1 coordinate 22,650, forward strand.
AATAAAAAATAAAGAAATGAGGGTGGTGACATGAAAAAACAGGAAGTTGGAAATTAATTTTTCACTATTTGAGCCCTTAGAATGCAGATGCATATGCAAAACCCAGCTTAGTGATTCTAGCATTCTGCGTAACTTACTTGAAGTGAGTCCTTTGTGTCCTCTAGATATCTAATCAACAAAGAACATGAGTTTAAGCATTATGCTTTACCAAGCATTTCAAATTTCTAAGCAACCATACCAAGGATTGTGGTTTGATATATTTTCTAATGAATTGACGAATCAGATTAATTCCTGAAGAATGAAGAATGTAAAGTCGGATATTTTTGTTGTGTTTTCATTGTGAGTTTGTTAATTTATTTTCTTAATCTGCATTCACACATAATTCCTCGTGGCTTGCTAGGTATTGGTAGAAGAGAAGTCATTTGCAAGAATGTTCACACTAAACAGGCCTAAGCAACTGAATGCCCTTTCATTTCAAATGGTACGATGAATAATTATTGAAAGTGTTACCTTTTCTTTAGATCACTCTGATTCATCTTGTTTTGTTACGTGGTTCAGCCATCAAATGCATTTGCATTGGAACTGTTGGTATTTTTTTTCTATGGGGTTGTTGGTTCTTCTTGATTCTAAGCATTACGATTGTTGACTATGCATTTAATTTTCTGTGGACCTTGTCTCTATAATTTTGTGTCTGGATTTTCTTGGATGCTTTTAAATATTATCTTTCCTATGAAATGCTACTGATATGCCATGCCATACGTTGCCTTGCCATGCTTCGGGATGCAAATTGGGTGACAACACTTAAACTTCTGCATAAAGTTTTTATGGGAAGTAAAAAATCTAAGTGACAAGCAACAACTGGCATTTGAGACTTGTAAAGCTTGTACACTAGTTAAGAATACATGTTACCATTCTTTTTAAAAACAAGATTTTCTTTAAGCACAATCTACTGTAAATATTCATTGATATTAGATATTCATCAACTAGATATTTTTTTTATTCTTTTAATTGAGGGACTATAGGAGGAAGAGAGAATTTGGTAAAGTGGGAAGTAGTGTCTCGACCAATGGTTAAAAGGGGTGTTGCTTTACAAAACATTAAGGCTAAGAATACTGCTTTGCTGCTAGGTAAATGATTGTATAGATTTCTTATTGAACGGGAAAACATGTTGTAATTAAGAGAGGGTATGAGACTCAATAGAAGGCATAGAATTCTCATGTGGAGTCTATGGGGTTTTTTTTCTCCCCACAGATTGGTATGCCTTTACAAGTTTTTAAAGTTGAGAGTTGGAAGGGGGAATTTTCTTCAGGTCACAATTGTATGTATCTAGAATAATGTACCATTTTAGTGGTTGCTTGATTGCTTCTCATGTTATAATTCTACCATGCTCAATGTTGATTATGCAGTAAAACCAATGTTAGTTGTGATTTAGATTTGATCTTATGCCAAGCTTTGTATTGGGTGCACTAAATAGTATCAATTGCCATGAATTAGACACACTTCTAGTAGAATTGCTTTTGTCTTCCCTTGAAGGATAAACTAGCTTTGAAAGGATCAACAAAGCAGTCGTAGATTATATCTTTCTGAAGAAAATACATTTCCTTCCTCTTTACTTCCCTTTCCTTCCTCTGTTCCCTCCTCTTCGCCTCTTCTCCACTCTCACTAGGTGATTGATTAGGTCATCTAGTGTGAGTTGAGGTAATGTACAAAATGCAGAAAGTGCACTTGAAACATAATCTGCATCATCACCTTTGGTTTGCTGTATGGCTCCGCCAACAGCAAAATTGAAGTATGGCTCCACCAACAGCAACATTGAAGTTCTTATTTACCAAGTAAAACTGGCATAGAGACTGGAGATTTATGCCCTTAGCTTATGTCCTTGGGTGTCTTTTAGGTATGGCAAGGGCATGCTACAAATATTGGAGACTGATTTGGGAGCTCTATATTCTTCTGGTCTAATGATATTTAAGCATTGTGAAATCAGGAGGCTCAGTTGCTTAATTTTCATGTTATAAAATTTCAGAACACTTGTGGGCTTGTATTTTGAAAGCTTCTGCTTTCTTTTTTATTCTCCTGGTAGTTTGTGAACAATTTTACATTTTGTTGATTGGTTTTTCATGTTATTTACCATCAATATTCTGCGTAGACCTTATAGCCTTCTATATTTATGTGCAAGACAAATTCTGTTTCAATCACTGAGCTAGAATGTGTATGAAGGAATGTTTTGCTATAACTTGAGTTCTGCAAAGCAGGAGTTTGATAACTCTCTTCAACGTCTTTCCCCTGTCCCCTACTCCAAACAGATATCTCGGCTGCGTGATCTTTTCTTTGCCTGTGAACAGGAGTGTAGTATCAAGCTAATAATTTTAAAGGTACATTGTTATTATAACGTAGCATTCATGTTTGATACTCCATATTGTAAAGAATCACACAACAATTTATGTAGTCATTCTTGTTATCTGAAGATGTTATTCTTTGGTAACATTCTGTAAATTTAATCATCTGCTATTTAAATTGAGCACTCAAAATATACTTATCTATTTCTACAGCGTTTTGCATAGGTTTGTTTACAAATTTCATTATTGGAACCATGATATGCATTTTTTTTAGGTTTTTGATAGTCGTAGAAGTATATATTTCAACTTTAAAGTAGTTTTGTCATTCTTTTTTTACCACTTCGTGAGCCAAAATGCCCTTATTTTATTTTCTTCGAAAGAAAAATGGTCCATCTTTACTGCCTTTTTCTTTGATGCAGTTTACTCTTTTACACTGGCAATTAGGTTATTTTGAAAGTTGTTTGACTTATTTTCTCTCAGTCTTCTCAGTTTTTACGATTTGAGTCTTTTAGTGTAGCTATATGGTTT
>CAUOFW020005956.1:0-25509 GCA_963454935.2 Ilex paraguariensis
CATTTCCCCCATCCTTTGGACATTTGTACATTTTGGTTGTCGTTGATTATGTTTTTAAATTGTGGTGGCAATTCCTTGTTGAAACAATGATCACCGTATAGTGATCAGATTTTTAAATGAAAATATTTTGTCTAGATTTGAAATTCCTCAAGCCATCATAAGTGATAGGGTTATACATTTTTGTAAAACAAATTTTGAAAACCTAATGAAAAAATATTCAATTTCCCATAAAGTGTATGCCCCTTATAATCCCCAAAAAAGTAGAAAAGTTGAATTAGCCAATAGGAAGATATTTAGAAATAACAGTTAACCTAGATCGAAAAGATTGGTCATTGAGACTGACTGATGCGCTTTGAGCATATCAATCTACATAAAAAAAATATTTTGAAAATGTCTCCTTATCGGTTGGTTTATGATAACCCATGTCACTTGCCTATGGAATTGGAATATTGAGCAATCCAAATGATGAATTTTGATATTGACAAAGCAAGTGCATCCTACAAATTTTAGATTAACGAATTGGAAGAACTAAAAAATGAAGCATATGAAAGTGCAGAGATTGCCAGGTCCAGAATAAAAAATGTTCAAGATAAAAATATTGTGCGGAAGTCCTTTGTACCCTCTCTAAAAGTTATGTTGTATAATTCAAGGCTCCGCCTATTCCTAAAAAGTTAAGATCAAGATGAATGGGCCATAAATTGTTAAACAAGTTTTTGAACATGGAGCAAATGAATTGAAAATCCATTAACAAGACATATTTTCAAGGTAAATGGACAAAGGCTTAAGCCATATCATGAAGGTGTCTTGAGAAGTATTTAAAATTTTTGATTATAAATAGTAGTACTAAATGTTTGGTGTTTGTTTTACAGATTGGAGTTTTGCTTTATGGATTTGTCTGCCAACCTTATTACCAATTGTCTTTAAAGTTTTCTTATTAATGTTATACATTGAGGACAATGTTAAATTTAGGTTGAAGAGATGGAACAATCCATATTCGTCTTTGTGACTAGCGAACATTAAAAAACTGGATAATGAGTCTTTTTGAATTTTTTCAAATTTGTCAAAACTTTCAAAAACGGACAAAAAAATTTGTTGGTTTAGTTTGGGTATGTTATGCATTTTTAAAAAGATATACACTCTTTGATCATAACAAAAGCAAAATTTGAGAGGAAATTAGAAATTTTTGGTAGTCAAGCAAAATCGTTATGTGGAAAAAGTTCATTTGCCAAACGCCGACCAACAAACTGACTTGGTGATTGTGTAAAGTCCGATCAATTAATGCATATGCGAGAATTTAATCAACATGCTGAACCAATTTCAAGTCGAGTAATAGATCGTCTTGAATAAATTAAGTATAAGCAGAGTAAGGATTACCCTGAGACACCATCCTATTCTAGTCTAATACTCTCAAGATATGTGCAATAGGAAATTAATTGGTTTATTGATGTTTTCAATTTAGAAGATTCTTATTAAATTTAATTGTGATCAAAGTTGTATAATCTTAGGATTGTATGAATGCATATAAATATAGGTTGATTTAATGTATTAATTTACAATTTAAGTTCATTAGTTAGTTAAATGTCAAAATTTTTGAATTTAAATTGATTATCTGTAACTACAAGTTAGAAAGTGAAGCTAGAAACCAGGAAGAGATCAAGGGTCAGTAGCTAGAATGCCTATGCACAATCGAAAGGATCAGCACCGTCTAGCGACTAGATGGCACTGCCCAATATAAAATAGACTGTTTGCAAAATAGGCAGTCCAGCAGTTCCCTAGCAACAAAAAATTCAAAAACCAGCGATTTTCTCCACCTTCTCTCTTCATATTTGCTTCACCCACAAGCTTTTCTTTGATTCCAGTCCAACTAAACACTTACCCATCATCTTTACAGGTTCTACAAATACCACAAAAACCTCTAAATTCTATATTGAGCAAGAAATTTAAGATTTAATGAATTCAAGAAAAAAGACAAAAGCTGCCTCAAGTTGATCAAGGTAGGGAGCCTCTCCATCGCCTGAAACCATCCTGCAACAAGAAGAACAACCCCAGGTTCACAATCAATTAATAATGCCATATTCTTTTCTAAGTGATTTACAGGAAATGATTCATATCAAGGCTAATTCTTGTACAACAAAGTAAAGGATTGTGATATTTCTTAAGGGTTTTTAAAGTAAAGAAATCCCTGCACAAGCACACGAGTTTTTCTAAAAATATATAGAATAATGTAACAATTGGTGTGTGTTACTCTTATAGTAATAAAGAGAGGGAATATTTTGTCAAAAGAATAGAATGGTGATTTAATTTTATATGTGATTACATGAATTCTTTCATCTTAACTATTAAAGTTTGTAGGTATCTTCACTAAAAACCATCACGAGATAAAACTCATCCACTAGGGATCACCTAGGGGTTTAATGGCTTGTTACATAAGCTAAATACAATCTTGAAATCTACGAAAGTGATCATATATATATTTATTTGAATTACTAGGGACTAATAATGTTTGGTTGGGGGTGTGACTAACCCAGAATAGTGCGGTAATAAATTAGAATTATGTGCGTAAAGTAGGTTAAAGTGATTGATTTATGAAATAATAGGGTTAATGTCTAATTTATCTATTTTGTAGGGTTTCAAGGATAATTAAGGAAGTTAGAATGAATAGAAGTGTAGAGGCTAAACAAGAGAAGGGAGGCAAGCATAATTAAAAAGTCAAAAGGCCAATAAAGGAAGGCTAGCAACCCAAAATCTAGAGAATCTCCATCATCCGAACGGTGGTGGTGGCATCCGGACAGTGCCCTTAGCCACCTTATTCCTCCCCTTTCTCCTATTGGTCCGATGATGCAACAAAGAACCTGATTGGGTTCCCTGGGAGGCTGACGCCTTAACCTCCCCCTGATGCCTATTAATAGCCCACCTCGATTAGTTTTTAGGGAGTCCAAAAAAGAGAAAAGGGAAGAACGAGAAGAGAGAGAGAGAGAGAGAGAGGAAGAGAAAGATACTACCGAAGGAATTCTGTAGCCAAAAAAGGTGAACCCGCCCTAAACACTTCCTAGGTAGAATTTCTTTACTTCTATAATTTTGTTTTTTCATTTCTACTTGGAGGGTTGAACCACTCTCACTTTTGTGTCATAGTTGGTAATAATAGTTGGGGTGTTTCAACTATTCCTTGGGATAGGACTTTTTGTATTTTATTTTATGTTGTATGGGATTATCTCATTCTTCTTGATCTTCTATAGCAATGAGGTGTGAGTAGTCCATTTATATTCTTTAGTGAATGGTGAAAACATGTGTACTGTTATTTGTGCTATGAAAATGCCGATGTTTCACTTATTCGATAATGTTTATACCTCCCTTAATTGATGGATGGTTGTTACTATTATATGCTCATGGTTATGAACACCGAGCAAAGCTAATTGCTATATATCATTCTATCTATAAGCTATTATATACTTCAAGCATTATTCAGTGATGCATGTAGTTGGGTTTTATATAACGGTTAGGAGATTGGTTATAGACAGGTTAAATCTCACCATAGCTAAAACTTTTGATTCAATGCATAAACTGGAACTCCATCTTCATTAAATCATTGACCTACCAATCGAATAGCTAAAGTAAACCTTTTGAATGGTTTGCTTTTTTGGTTTATAAAGTTATTTAGTTGTTGTATCGTACATAGACCTTCCAGCTAACCTCAATCATTGATGTGTTATGGTTAGGTTAATATAAAAAACCTACTGGTTAACTTCTCAATAATATGAGGTTTAATTATTGTAAGGTAGCATTTCCAGAGTCAAGCAATATAATGCATGTTGAATCCCCGAACTAGAGAGTACCCTTTGTTATTGTTATCAAGTGTTTAAGTTTAGAATTTATTTGATAATTCTAAGTTCACACCACAAGTTATTATGAAGCACACTACACACAAGATAATCTTACCATTTCCATTTTGAATTCCAACAGTTAGCTCCCTCTGGATTCGACTTCGGACTTAATTGAGTAATACTTCAAACTAACCAATTACACTTGGGTGTATAATTTAAATCAGGTCAGAGTTCATGTCATCTATTGTTGAGTTCTTATTGTCTAAAGTAAAGTCTGTCTTTGAGGAGAATTATTTGAGTCTCGCTAGGGAGCTGGAAGTAACTTATGTTCTTGCTATTGGGTCATGGGTGCTCAAGTTTGAGGAATTGGCTTCTAGTCGTGAGAAACCATTTTCTTCTTCTGAAAAATCACCAAGGCCTGAATTGAAACCCCTCCTATCTAATTTAAAAGTATGCATTTCATAGGGAGGAAGAAACATATCCGGTGGTCATCTCATCTACACTTACATTGGACCAAGAGTCCAAACTGTTAGAGGTTGTTAGGCTACATCATAGTGCTATACGGTGGACCATTGCTGATTGAAGGGAATAAGACCTCTTGTGTGTAGTCATCCTATATATCTTGAGGGGAATTCAAAAGCCTCCCATCAAATGTAGCGACAATTGAACACTTATATGAAAAAGGTTGTACAGACTAAGGTGTTAAAATTGCTAGATGCGAGAATCATGAGATGGCGTGTGTGTATTCGCCCAACCCAAGTAGTATCAAAAATATCTGGAGTAGGGATAAAAGTTAGTGCCTACCCGAATTATCATTGGATGGCGTGTGTGTATTGAATACTAAAAACTCAATTTAGGTACTAAGAAGGACCATTTCCCTCTACCATTCCTTGATCAATTTTTAGAGAGGATAGTAGTTCATGCGTTTTATTTTTTCCTAGATGTGTACTCGGGATACAACCAGATTTAAATATAATTGGACAATCAGGAGAAAATGACATTGACCTATCCTTTTGGCACTTTTGCCTATTGGAGGATGCGGTTTTGTTTGTGTAATGCTCCTACGAACTTTTAGTGATGTATGCTTATCCTTTTGAGTGACATGGTAGAAAGATGTTTAGTAGTTTTTATGGGTGATTTTTCTGTCTACAGTGATTCTTTTGATTTATGTTTACAAAATTTGAAAAATGTTCTCATTTAGTGTAAAGAAACTAACATGGTCTTAAATTGGAAAAAGTGTCATTTTATGGCAACACAAGGCATAGTGTTAGGTCATATTATTTCATCTATGGAATTAAAGTTGATAAAGCAAAGATAGATTTAATTGGCAATTTACCTGCTCCTAAAACAGTAAAAGATGTTAGGTAATTCTTAGGGCATGTAGGATTCTATAGGATATTCATTATGAACTTTAGTGCCATATATAGACCCATGTGCCATGTCCTAAGTTAGGATGTTCCCTTTGTGTGGGATGATGCGTGCCAAAAAAAATTTGAGAAACTTAAAGGCATGCTAATTTCTACCCCCTATTATGCACCACCTGATTGGTCCTTACCCTTTGAATTGATGTGTGATGCCAATGATTATGTTGTAGGAGTAGTTATGGAGCAAAGGAAAGAGCAATGGCCATATGTCATTTACTACGCAAGTAAGACTCTAAATAATGCTCAAATGAATTATTCAACCACTAAAAAAGAGTTACTTGTTGTAGTGTTATAAATTTAGATCCTATTAGGTAGGCTCCTCAGTTATTGGTTTTACTGATCATGCAGCACTCAAGTACTTATTGACCAAGAAGGATGCCAAGTCGATATTGCTACAATGGATACTCCTACTATAGGAATTTGATCTGATCATCAAAGATAAAAAGGGTGTGAAGAATGTAGCAGCTGATCACCTTTCAAGGTTGACTTATAACTTTCCTGAGGATGGGCTTCCAATCAGTGAAAACTTCCCAGATGAGCAATTGTTCACTATTTCTGAGGTATCATGGTATGCTGACATATCTAATTACTTAGCTATAGGTATGTTTCCTTTTTCTTTCAATTTTGTGGATAGGAAATTTTTTTTAATTGAGGTACCTAGTTTCTTTTGTGATGACCCATACCTATTTAAGTATTGCGAAGACCAAATCATTAGGAGGTCTGTACCTAATCTTAAAATCCACAGTGTCATTAATTTTTGTCATGCTGAAGCTTAGGAGGCCACTTTTCTTCAAAGAAAATCACTACAAAGATTTTGCAGTACGGATTTTATTGGCCAACACTATTCAAAGATACCCATACTTTTTGTCCATCATGTGATCATTGTCAAAGGTTGGGAGTATCTCACAAAGGAATATGATGTCATTGAATTACAATTTTAGTGATTTATATTTTTTACTGTTGGGGCATAAACTTCATGGGACCTTTTCGCTAATGGTTTGGCTACATATATATTTTAGTTGTTGTAGATTATGTCTCTAAATGGTTAAATGCTATCCCTTGCCACAATAATGATCACCATACGGTGATCAAGTTTTTAAAGGAACATATTCTTTAGCAGTTTGGGGTACCTCAGGCCATTACAACCGATTGTGGGACTCACTTTTGTAATAAGTTTTTTGAAAATTTGATGTGAAATTTTGCTATTACACATAAAGTGGGTACACCCTACCATCCATAGACAAGTGGGCAAGCACAACTAGCCAATAATGAGATTAAACAGATTCTAGAAAAGATAGTAAACCCGGATCGCAAAGATTAGTCTTTAAGACTAATCGACACTTTGTGGGCTTACCGTATTTCCTTTAAAACAATTCTTGGAATGTCTCCCTATTGGCTAAGTTTTGGGAAACCTTGCCACTTGCCTATAGAACTTAAATATAGAGCATATTGGGCAATTAAGAGTATCAATTTTGATATAGACAAGGTCGGAGCACCTCAAAAATTTCAGATTAATGAATTAGAGGAACATAGAAATGATGCATATTAGAATACCAAGATTACTAAAGTAAGAATGAAAGTATTTCATGATAGGAACATTGTGAGAAAAACCTTTGAACCTTCCCAAAAGGTTTTGCTTTATAATTCTCATCTCCACCCTGTTCCTAGTAAGTTGAAGTCAAGGTGGTCAAACCCATTTGTTGTTAAAGATGTTTTTCCCCTTAGGGCCATTAAAATTGAAAATCCCAAGAATGGTAATATTTTTAAAGTTAATGGTTAGAGATTAAAACTGTTCTGGAAGGGATTGTGGCTAAGGTGGAATCCACTGAGTTGGTCGATCCACGGAATGACCTTAATCAGTGATTGTAAATATCTTTTGTAAAATATTATATAATAGAGTTATATTTTGTTTTTATTCATTGTTCTATGAAATGTTTCATTTTAGAAATAGATTTGGCACATATTTTGTAGATACATGTATGCCCTTTTCGCTACCCTAATTCCTTTTAAGGATATTCATTGCTTTTTGGGATAGTTTGTGATGCATAATCTGTGTCAATTTGTCATTTTGTTTTATTAATAAGATAATTTTTTTTTTCTTTTTAGCAGTTGATTTTAATTTTTTTAGTTTCTTTTAGTTTGTGCTTTAATATATTTAATTAGGATAGTGCATGTAGGATATAAAATTAGCGGATAATTATGTATACAACCAAAAATTTTGGGGAGTAAATTTTTGATTGACCAATTGTTTAGGGTGAGAGATGATTGATTTTTGCCTGAATTTTTGAATTTGCAAAAATCAAAGTCAATTTTTAAGGAACTTTCCCCATGAGAGTTTAAAGTTTGGTAATTTTGTCATTTTCATTATGCCATGCTTTTACTGATTTGGTTTGTTGTTATTTTAGGTACTAAGATTTATGATGGAGTCGCCCGTGGTTAATGGAATTGGCAAAACTTCAAGTATCGGCATGCAATTTGACAGGAGGAAGTTGCTTATGAGTTTTACAACAAGTATGGGGGTTTGGTCGGATTTAGTGTGAGGAATGACTATGACAACAAAAGTAAGATAGATCGTATATAGAAAAAAAATTTGTCGCAAAGAGTGGCAAAGAGATGTGGATAAAAAGGATTGGAAAGTAGTAAATCTGCAAGCTGAGACACAAACCAAATGTCCGGCTCACGTGTATATCCCTTAATCAAGAAATTGGGAAATTTGTCATGGCCAAATGGGAAGAAACTCATAATCATCCATTACACCTTATCGAATGTGCGTATATGCTGTCATCCCAAAGGAAGGTTTCTACAGGGCAAGACATTCACGTTGACATGGCAACGGATTGGGGATATCACTTAAAGATTCATATGAACTTCTAAGTACCCAGGCAAGTGGAAGGGAAAGCATAGGTTTCACTCGGCAAGACCAAAAGAAATACATTTGTGATAGAAGGCAACGAGAGTTGAGACATGGTGAAACTGGTAGTTTGTTGAATTATTTTTTGGAAAAATAGTTAAAAATCCATCATTCTACTATGGTATCTGATTAACCCTAATTAATGCATAATTGAATTAGGTTAAGAGTTCAATTGTGTTAGGTAAACAAGTTAAAAGATTCAAAGTAAGTCGAATTAGGGTTAGTGTGTAAAATAGGTTTAATGAGTTAATTGTGTTATTTTCAGGGTTTGTTGTACATAAATGTTGCAAAATAAAGGTGAGGCAATTGTCAACTTTCAAACTAGTAGGGGATCAAATCATAATTACAAGGAATAGGCAAGGAAAGACACCATGCACAAACCAGAGACCTAGTGGCATCCAGATGGTGGTGATGGCATCTAGACGATCACCTAAACCGCCTTAGAGCCTTCTCCCCTCCCATTGGCTGATTTTGGCAACAAATCATCTGATTTGGCCTCCCTAACTTCTGCTGCCTCAAGCTACTCCTTTGGCCTTCTATAAATAGCCCTGGCCAGGTTCATTTTTAGTATGTTCGGAGGGGGAAATCCAAAGACAGTGGAGGAAATTCAGGAGAGTTCAGAGCATCGACAGTACATCCAGAGAGTCAAAAACTGTCCGTGAGAGTGACAGAGAGTCAAAAACAATATGGAAAAGCCTTGCCAAACCTCTTCCAACTAGCTTTCCAACTTACCACCAACCGATACTTTTCTTATTTTCTACATTTCTATTATATCTTTCTACTTGGAGGGTTGAACCTCTGCCATTTTTGTGCTCTAATTAGTATCAAGAGTGGTCGTGTTTTAACTATTCCTCGGGGAAAGAGTGTTTGTATTTTGTTTTGTATTGTAATGGAACTGTCTTGCTTGTCTGTAGCAATGGGGCATGAGTATTCCACTTTTACCCTTCAGTGAAAGGTGAACATATGTAAGATATCGTTTGAGTTATGGAAATATCGATGTTATACCTACGCTTTATTGTTATATATACCTCTCTTATTGATGGATGGTTACATTTATAATATGCTCATGATTATGAACACCGAGAGGTACTTAATGCTATATACCATACTATCTACTAGTTATGTACTTCATGCATGATACAGTAATGTACGTGATTGGACATTACGTAACAGTCGACGGATTGATTATAGACAGGTTAAGTCTCAGCATAGCCAATTGTAACGCCCCAAATACCCCCTCGGACGACATTACATTCTAAAACATTTCACAATCATGAGAGCACTAAATAAATCCATAAATAAGAAATTTTTATCCATCAACCATTGATATTTTAACAAAATTTGGGCAGAGTCTCCTTTGTACGGGGAGCTCTACCACAAAATCCAACCTGTGCAATTCTACTATAATGACCACACCGGGTCCAATTAACTACTATATAATCAATCCATCAAATTTACATGTTAACCCAAAAAAAATATGCCCACAATGGCATGTACATTCCCAAAGAATTAAACTATGATAAGCAGCGGAATTTCAAAAGATAACTAGACTTTACAATCTTTCAAAAAAAACATAGCCTAGTCTAGAACAAAATAGAAGGGCCACTCTAGGCGTCCACCTCGGGATCTACGCTCCCGTCGATCGGAGTCTCCCAAAGAACGGGCTCCTCGACTCCTGGCTCCTCCTCAAGGATATAGTCTGAAAAATGTTAACAGTAGGGGATGAGCACTAGGCTCTGTAGCAAAATCTTCCCAACTCCAACAAGGTTTATAAAATAAAAAACGGGTCGGTCACATTTCATAAATAACATATATGAATTTGAAGTAAAACGGGACATTTTAAATAGATCTCAAGTTTAAGCCATACAGTAGTTAAGGAGAGAAATAAATTAAGTTTAACCATAGCAAATCATTTCCAACATTAAGTCAATTAGGAGGGGCTCCCTCCGATGCATCGTCCCATACCAATGCACCGGCCAAGCCATTCCAGCCAATCATCACATTTATGTTGGTTCATCCCCGTACCATGTATGTTGATTGTTTCTCATGAATCTACCCAACGATTATACCTAGTCCACCCATTTATAATCACAATCACAAGTACTTAGGGAAGGGGCGTCTACCATCCCAATGGCAGTGACGAGTCCCTCCCCAGGAATGGTATACCAACCCTAGTTCGAACTCCAGGCGTACGATAGTGGTCGCATTACCAAATGACAACTCACTACAAGTGCAAGAAACCATCTCCCCCCCCACTGGGTTCAACTGACATTTACACTCTACGGCATATCTCGTAGGTAATCCAAGTCCCTCCCAACCACCATACAATGAGTAAACCAACATATTCTCAATCAATTCACATTTTACCAATTAATCGCAAAATACCCAAATTTCACAAGTAAAGCGTCATAGCAAGATGGAATTAAAATGAGCAAAAGATCAATATAAAGATCATTTTCGTTGAACAATATCGAACACTAAATTTATAAAGTGAGAACCAAGGCAATATATGGAGAAAACTCAATTTTTCTTAAAACTAAGTTTGGAAGATGAAAAAGAGAAATTTAATGGTTACCAAACCATCCCATTATTCAAACATAGCATTTATTACAAGGAGAATTAAGAATCATACAAATCATATCAAATAAATATGGATGGGAGTGGAAAACATATGTATATACATAAACCCTAGCCTCAATGTAAGAAATTAGGAAGAAATCCCCTACCTCTTGGTTGTAGCTTCAATCTAAGACCCAAGATTCAAAATCTTCCTATTCTCCTTCCTTTTCCTCTTAATTTCGTCCTCCTAGGGTTTCTAGAGATTTGGGTGTGAGTGGTTGAGGAATAGAAGCAAAAGAAATGGGTGGAGAAGAGAAAACTTGAGAAATTCGGTTTTGATCTTTATGAGGTGGGAATCTCTCTTGACCTTGGTGTTTTTCTCTCCCTTTTCTCTTCTCTTAGGGCTCTAAGGTATTTAGAGTGGAAGGGAAATGAAGAATGGGAGAAATAGGGCTTGGAATGGGTGTTTTAAAACCCAAAAATCCCGACTTTTACTGTTCATCGTCTGTTTTGGGGGTTTTCCAGACTTACTGTTTTCCTTATTTTTGATCATGATAAACTTTGAATCTGAAAAAGTTCAAAACATGAAAGTTGTAGATCTAGATGTCTTCTGCATTGTGTCAAAATTTCAGCTCAATCGGACCATTGTAGCAAGAGTTATGACGATTCTACGACAACTGGTCCGGAGTAGGCAATGTACCCGGAGCAGCGCCCCAGCGCCCATTTGGGCGCCCCTTTTCACTTCCAATCCTTCCAACTTTAATCCTAACTTATCCTACATACTTTTCTACATCGACCTAATTAGTTCAAGTTCTTTTATGATTTATTTTGTACATTTTCATACCGAAACTAATCTTTTAACTACTCTTTCCTTGAGTTATACTATTTTATCATTTCAAATGAAATAATTACTGAACACCTATGTCTTTTATTTTTTATTTTTATTTTAAACGCATGTGGGGTATTACAATCCACCCCCCTTAAAGAAAGTTTCGTCCTCGAAACTTACCTCCAGTAACGAACAGCAATGGATACTTCTCCCGCATTTCCAGCTCCGGTTCCCAAGTAGTTTCTTCCACTCCATGATGTTGCCACAAGACTTTCACCAATTTGATTACTTTGTTGCGAAGCACTTTCGCCTTGGCGTCAGGAATCTTCACCGGTTGTTCTTCATAGGTTGCTCCGTCTTGAATCTCAATGTCTTCCAAGTCTACGACCGGCGTTGCATCCGATTGACACTTTCTCAACATGGACACGTGAAATACGTCGTGTACTCCAGACAACTGAATTGGTAACCGCAACTGATATGCCGCTTTGCCCACAACTTTGATCACTTCAAAGGGTCCGGTATATCTTGGTGCTAATTTCCCTTTCTTGCCAAATCGAAATACTCCCTTCTTGGGGGACACCTTAAGGAATACATAGTCCCCCACTTGGAATTCTAATGGTCTTCGTCTTCGATCCGCATAGCTTTTCTGTCTACTCTGTGCCGTGCGTAGTCTTTCCCGGATGAGCTGAATTTTCTCTGTAGTCTCCCGAACAATCTCTGGCCCAAACAAGCTACTCTCGCCCGCTTCTAACCAACACGTCGGGGATCTACACGGTCTTCCATACAATGCTTCATACGGTGCCATCCCAATGCTTGCCTGATAGCTGTTGTTATACGCGAACTCCACCAACGGCAAATGGTCACTCCAACTCCCCTTGAAGTCCAACGCACATGCACGTAGCATATCTTCCACAATCTGTATCACCCTCTCAGATTGGCCATCTGTTTGGGGATGGAACGCGGTACTGAAATGTAACTCTGTCCCCATGGCTTGTTGTAGACTTTGCCAAAATCGCGCCACAAACCGAGAGTCACGATCCGACACAATAGAAAGCGGAACTCCATGTAACCGCACTATCTCACGGATATATAACTGGCTCAAGGTCTCGAATGTATCCGTGGTCTTCATACTCAAAAAGTGAGCAGACTTGGTGAGTCTATCCACAATGACCCACACTGCATTATGCCCGCGCGACGTCCGTGTTAAACCCGACACGAAGTCCATAGTAATGTGATCCCATTTCCACTTGGGAATAGGCAAGGACTGTAGGACTCCTCCTGGCCTTTGATGCTCAATCTTCACCTGCTGACACACCGCACATTTTGCCACATATTTGGCCACATCTCGCTTCATTCCCCTCCACCAGTATTGACGCTTCATGTCCCTATACATCTTTGTGCTACCGGGGTGGATAGCAAACTTGGAGCGATGGCACTCTCCAAGTATCTCCTCCTTTAAGGACGAATCATCGGGAACACATAGCTTCTCCCCATATCTCAACTCTCCATTCTTCCAAGACCATCCTTTAATAGCTTCTCCATTCCCCAATCGGACTCTAATCAAATCGAGTTCCGAATCTAGGCATTGCAACTCTACCACCCGTCGTCGAAGCGTCGGTTGAGCTACAAGGTTGAATAAATATGGTTGGTACTCCGGTCCATCCACCCATAGATCGTACTCCTCCAAAGTATCAATCATTTTCCACCTATTTATCGCGAGAGAATTGATTTCACCCCGAGACTTCCTGCTAAGAGCGTCTGCAACTACATTGGCCTTCCCCGGATGGTAGTTAAGTGTGAAATCATAATCTTCTAAATACTCAATCCACCTTCTTTGCCGTATGTTCAAGTCTTTTTGGGTGAATATGTACTTGAGGCTTTTATGGTCCGAGAACACTTGAAATTTCTCGCCATACAAGTAACACCTCCACAACTTAAGAGCAAAGACCACCGCGGCAAGCTCCAAGTCGTGAGTGGGATAGTTCTGCTCATGAATCTTGAGTTGCCTCGAGCCATAGGCAACTACCTTCCCTCCTTGCATTAGAACACATCCCAAGCCTCGTAGTGAAGCATCAGTGTATACCTCGTAGCCCTCCCCACTGCTCGGAATAATGAGGATAGGTGCTGTCGTCAATTTCTCCTTCAAGGTGCGAAAAGCTAGTTCACACGCTGGAGTCCACAAGAATTTCTCCCCCTTCTTTGTAAGGCGAGTCATCGGCATCGCTAGCTTGGAGAACCCTTCCACAAACCTTCGATAATAACCGGCTAACCCCAAGAAACTCCGTACTTCCATTACATTCTTCGGTGGTTCCCATTTCATCACAGCCTCAATCTTGGCGGGATCAACCGCTACTCCGCGCTCGGACACAACATGGCCAAGGAATTTCACTTCCTTCATCCAAAACTCACACTTGCTCATCTTCGCGTATAGCTTATGTTCTCTCAATGTTTGTAGCACAATAGAGAGATGACGAGCATGTTCCTCCTGAGTCTGTGAGTAGATCAATATGTCATCAATGAACACAATGACAAATTGATCGAGGTAAGGCCGGAAGATTCTGTGCATCAAATCCATGAATGCTGCGGGGGCGTTAGTCAATCCGAACGGCATCACCGTATATTCGAAATGACCATAACGGGTACGGAAAGCAGTCTTAGGAATATCCTCCTCCTTAATTCGCAGCTGATGATATCCCGTGCGAAGATCAATCTTGGAGTAATACTTCGAACCCTTCAACTGATCAAATAAGTCATCAATTCTCGGCAACGGATACTTATTCTTCACGGTAACCCGATTCAACCTCCGATAATCCGTGCACAACCGTAGGGTCTCATCCGTTTTCTTCACAAAGAGGACTGGGGCTCCCCAAGGTGAAGTGCTTAGACGGATAAACCCAATCGCTAACAAGTGATCCAATTGCTTCCTTAGCTCCTTCAACTCCAAAGGTGCCATCCGGTAGGGAGCAATGGACATAGGTTCGGTTCCAGGATAGAGTTCGATCTTGAACTCAATTTCCCTATGTGGCGGTAATCCGGGTAATTCCTCGGGAAAAACATCCGAAAACTCCGATACAATTTGCACTACATCCGTATGAATTTTATCCCGGTTTTCTCCCATTAAGCTAGCTAAGAAACTCAAATGACTTCCCGCTTTCGCTTTTAAGAATCTACTACCCGTCGTAGGGAATGGATGAGAAGAATCTCGGTTATTAATAAAACTGAAAACGACTCCTCCCGGTAACTGAAATGTAATCCGTTTGCGGAAACAATCCATTACCGCCCGGAAAGCGGACAACAAGTCCATTCCGAAAATCACATCATACCCCTTCATTTCTAAAGCAATCAAGTCCACAATTAATTCGTGCTCCCCAATACGAAGCACACAACCCTTGCAAACTCGGCTAGTACCCAACTGTTCTCCCGTAGGCAAGTCAACCGTCAAGGCATGCTCTAACTTCTCGAAACCCAATCCCAAATTCATAGCATATGCAGTACGTATAAAAGAATGAGTAGCACCGGGATCGAATAAGATTCGGGCCCAAGAATTATAGAGGAGAATTATACCATCAACAACTGCGTTGGAGGCATCCTCCTCCGGTTGGGTCAAGGCAAAGACTCTCCCCTGAGTGGCGCCACCTGGGGCTGGAGCTCCTACAGGCCTCTGCTGCTGTAGTGGCTTATTTGCAGCCACTTGTCTTGTCACCTGGTTGTCTCTCGGTGGGAGAGATGGGCAATTGTGTCTGAAGTGCCCCACTCCTCCACATGCGAAGCACTGACGGGGGTCGGTGGCTGTCCTCCCCGATACGCCTCCTGCTCCTCGACCCATCTGGGGTCTCTGTCCCCCTGCCTGATCCGAGCGACGGTAGGGTGCCGCCCTCTGTGCTCCACTGCTACTAGCACCCGTCCGGATCGGACCTCCCCTCATAAGGCCCTGTCGTCGCTGAGTATCCTCCATGTCCTTCTCTACAAGTGCAGCTCTGTCCACCAAATCCCCGTAGTCCCGGATCCTGAGAGCCACCAGCTTCTCCCTAATGGCAGGCCTCAATCCCTGCTCAAAGCGTTTGGCCCTGTTGGCCTCCGTAGATATGAACTCCGTAGCATAGCGGGATAGCTCATCAAACTTCCTCTCGTATTCAGCTAAAGTCAGGCTGCCCTGTCGTAGAATAAGAAAATCGGTCTTCATTCGATCTCGGACCGATTCCGGGAAGTACTTGTCTTGGAAGACTTGATCAAACTCCGCCCAAGTGAGAGCATCCGTGTTCATTTTCCTTTTCACTGAGTCCCACCAATGGTCGGCTTCCCCTTCCAACAAATAGATAGCCAAGCCAACCCGCAAGTCCTCGGCCACTCCCATTCCGTCCAACATCTTCTTCACACGGCGGATCCATTTATCCGCATCCAAGGGATTGGAGCTCCCTTGGAAAGTAGGTGGGTGTTGCCTCAGAAACTCTCGGAGAGCTACCATTCTCCTAGTCTCCTCTCCGTTGCCCGGTACTTGGGCTAAAGGATGTGCTCCACCATTATGGTTGTGGTGGTTGTTGTTACCATTTTGGTTTTGTACCAAAGTGGTGAGCTCCCTCAAGCATTGGTATATGCCATCCATGGCATCGGGAGGTGGTGGTGGTGGTGGATATGTTTGACCTCCACGGCCACGGCCACGCCCACGTCCACGTCCACGTACACGTTCACCGTCCATCCTGCACATCAATTCACAATTTAGTTTCATTGATGTACAAGACATACTAAAATGATATGTAGGATGTCTTGATTTAAGCACAAGGCATATACAAAAATTAACTCAACCATTTCCTGCACCCTAAACCTACATCTCTAGTGGTAGTCCATAACCTACAGCTCCCATGTAAGACCTAAAGCCTAGGCTCTGATACCAAACTTTGTAACGCCCCAAATACCCCCTCGGACGGCATTACATTCTAAAACCTTTCACAATCATGAGAGCACTAAATAAATCCATAAATAAGAAATTTTTATCCATCAACCATTGATATTTTAACAAAATTCGGGCAGAGTCTCCTTTGTACGGGGAGCTCTACCACAAAATCCAACCTGTGCAATTCTACTATAATGACCACACCGGGTCCAATTAACTACTATATAATCAATCCATCAAATTTACATGTTAACCCAAAAAAAATATGCCCACAATGGCATGTACATTCCCAAAGAATTAAACTATGATAAGCAGCGGAATTTCAAAAGATAACTAGACTTTACAATCTTTCAAAAAAAACATAGCCTAGTCTAGAACAAAATAGAAGGGCCGCTCTAGGCGTCCACCTCGGGATCTACGCTCCCGTCGATCGGAGTCTCCCAAAGAACGGGCTCCTCGACTCCTGGCTCCTCCTCAAGGATATAGTCTGAAAAATGTTAACAGTAGGGGATGAGCACTAGGCTCTGTAGCAAAATCTTCCCAACTCCAACAAGGTTTATAAAATAAAAAACGGGTCGGTCACATTTCATAAATAACATATATGAATTTGAAGTAAAACGGGACATTTTAAATAGATCTCAAGTTTAAGCCATACAGTAGTTAAGGAGAGAAATAAATTAAGTTTAACCATAGCAAACCATTTCCAACATTAAGTCAATTAGGAGGGGCTCCCTCCGATGCATCGTCCCATACCAATGCACCGGCCAAGCCATTCCAGCCAATCATCACATTTATGTTGGTTCATCCCCGTACCATGTATGTTGATTGTTTCTCATGAATCTACCCAACGATTATACCTAGTCCACCCATTTATAATCACAATCACAAGTACTTAGGGAAGGGGCGTCTACCATCCCAATGGCAGTGACGAGTCCCTCCCCAGGAATGGTATACCAACCCTAGTTCGAACTCCAGGCGTACGATAGTGGTCGCATTACCAAATGACAACTCACTACAAGTGCAAGAAACCATCTCCCCCCCACTGGGTTCAACTGACATTTACACTCTACGGCATATCTCGTAGGTAATCCAAGTCCCTCCCAACCACCATACAATGAGTAAACCAACATATTCTCAATCAATTCACATTTTACCAATTAATCGCAAAATACCCAAATTTCACAAGTAAAGCGTCATAGCAAGATGGAATTAAAATGAGCAAAAGATCAATATAAAGATCATTTTCGTTGAACAATATCGAACACTAAATTTATAAAGTGAGAACCAAGGCAATATATGGAGAAAACTCAATTTTTCTTAAAACCAAGTTTGGAAGATGAAAAAGAGAAATTTAATGGTTACCAAACCATCCCATTATTCAAACATAGCATTTATTACAAGGAGAATTAAGAATCATACAAATCATATCAAATAAATATGGATGGGAGTGGAAAACATATGTATATACATAAACCCTAGCCTCAATGTAAGAAATTAGGAAGAAATCCCCTACCTCTTGGTTGTAGCTTCAATCTAAGACCCAAGATTCAAAATCTTCCTATTCTCCTTCCTTTTCCTCTTAATTTCGTCCTCCTAGGGTTTCTAGAGATTTGGGTGTGAGTGGTTGAGGAAAAGAAGCAAAAGAAATGGGTGGAGAAGAGAAAACTTGAGAAATTCGGTTTTGATCTTTATGAGGTGGGAATCTCTCTTGACCTTGGTGTTTTTCTCTCCCTTTTCTCTTCTCTTAGGGCTCTAAGGTATTTAGAGTGGAAGGGAAATGAAGAATGGGAGAAATAGGGCTTGGAATGGGTGTTTTAAAACCCAAAAATCCCGACTTTTACTGTTCATCGTCTGTTTTGGGGGTTTTCCAGACTTACTGTTTTCCTTATTTTTGATCATGATAAACTTTGAATCTGAAAAAGTGCAAAACATGAAAGTTGTAGATCTAGATGTCTTCTGCATTGTGTCAAAAGTTCAGCTCAATCGGACCATTGTAGCAAGAGTTATGACGATTCTACGACAACTGGTCCGGAGTAGGCAATGTACCCGGAGCAGCGCCCATTTGGGCGCCCCTTTTCACTTCCAATCCTTCCAACTTTAATCCTAACTTATCCTACATACTTTTCTACATCGACCTAATTAGTTCAAGTTCTTTTATGATTTATTTTGTACATTTTCATACCGAAACTAATCTTTTAACTACTCTTTCCTTGAGTTATACTATTTTATCATTTCAAATGAAATAATTACTGAACACCTATGTCTTTTATTTTTTTTTTATTTTAAACGCATGTGGGGTATTACACCAATGCTTTTGATTCAATGCATAAACTGGAATCTCATCATCAGTGAATCATCAACCTGCCGGTCAAATAACTGTAGTGTTCCTTCTAAATGGCTTGCCTTATGGTTTACTATAGTTGTTTAACTGTTGCATGGTATAGATATGTGGATTGAATAATTCAAGTATTCCTCCTGAATGGCTTGCCTTCTGGTTTACTCGTATTATTTTATTGCTGCATGCGAATATACCTACCAGCTAACCTAATCAGTTGTTGGGTAGGATTTAATATACATCATACCTACTAGTTTACTTTCTAGTAAAATGGGGGTTCATTGTTGTAAGGTGACATTTTCCGTACTTAGTCAATATAATGCATATGGAATCCTTGAACTTAAGGGTATCTTTTAATTATCGCATCTTGTATCTTGTAATTATTGCATTTCCATAGTTTTAGTTAAGTTTGTTTTGATTGTCCTAAACTCGCACCGCAAGTTTTTTTATTACATTTTGTATCTATAATAGTTTCACCATTTCTATTTTGATTTCCAAGATAAGTTCCCTGTGGGTTCGACCTCAGACTTAAACCGAGAATTATATTACAATTCGACCACTTATACTTGGGTGTATACCACTCTTTAGACTAAATGTGAGTCAAGATTTTTGGCACCCTTGCTGAGGAAGTTACGGTGATTTCAATATCAAATAGGGAAGTTGTTTAGTTTGTATTATATGTATATATATTGTCTGTTGCATTTTCATAGTTTATGTCTGTTAAGTCATCAGTAGGGTCTGTAAATCAGTCTAATCCTTCATTTCCATCATCTGCATCTTCGTCCCAAGCATCATTTGAATTATGCATGGCACACAATAATCCACGAGAAAAGGGGGTAGTCCAGAATGTTTGACCATTAAGAGACTATTTGTATCCTGCACCTACTAGTGTCCCGTCATGTTTTGTTTTTCCAACAAATGCTTCAAATTTTAACATTAAGGCAAGGACAATATCATTGTTACTACAGTTTCATGGTCTGGAGTTTGAAAAACCATATCAACATGTTAAAGAATTTGAAGAAGCCTGTGGTGCTTTGCAAGATAATTCTGAAATGGCCCAGTTGAAATTTTTTCCTTGTTCTTTGAAGGACAAAGCTAAATAGTGGCTAAATTCATCTAGAGTCATCTAGCCAAATTGACCCTGCCTTGAGCCCATTAGATCTCAACCAAAATCCTCACAGAGTTAAAACCAGGACAATGTTATGTCTTCCAAACCATCTCTGAGTCAAGTCCAAGCAATTACCACACTGAGAATTAGTAAAGTGATAGACAAAACCATAGAGACATGTTAATTCCTAAGCCAAAACTTGAGTCAATCCCAGCCAATGAATCAGTTGAGCCTGAACCTATGACTGAAAAGGAACCAGAACTACCAAAGGAAAAAGAACCTTCATGCCCTATTTTGTTACCTTTTCCTCAAGCAATCAAGAAACCTAAAACTCCAGCCAATCATTCTAAAATTTTTGAATTGTTCAAGCAAGTAAATATTATATCCCCCTGTTGGATGGAATTAAACAAGTCCCATCTTATGCCAAGTTTTTGAAGGACCTTTGCATAGTCAAAAGAAATATCAATGTACAAAAGAGAGCATTTTTAACTGAGCAAGTTTCCGCTATCATCCAACACAAGGCCCCTCGTAAGTACAAAGATCCTAGAAGTTCTACAGAGTCATGTATAATCAAAAAACTTCGGATTCAGCAAGCTCTACTTGATCTGGGAGCCAATGTTAATTTGTTTCCATACTCGGTCTATAAATAATTAGGGTTGGGTGAGTTAAAACCTACCAATATCACATTGAAATTGGCAGACTGATCAGTGAAAACAGCACGAGGAATTGTGGAGGATGTGTTAGTCCAAGTTGATAAGTTCTATTCTTCAGTTGATTTCATTATCTTAGATACTTAGCTAGTTCCGAATGTTTCCACATACATTCTTGTCATTCTAGGTCGACCATTACTAGCTACATCAAATGCATTGATTAATTTTAGGAGTGGAATCATAAAACTTTTATTTGGAAATATGACCTTGGAATTGAATGTGTTTAACATGACAAGACAACCCAGAGAAGAAAAGGTGATGAGTGAAGTAAATTGTGTCAATTTGTTAACTCAAAGTCTATTTTAAAAAGAGTGTATAAAGCAAGAGTCCCATGTATTAGGGTCGGTACATAATGATGAGTCTATAGACATGTCAGTCATTGAAGCATGGAGTTCAAAATTTGAAATATTACTACCTGCTGAACCCAAGTCTGTAAAGCCAAGTGTTGAAGTTATTAAGCCAGAAGTGAAACCTCTCTTGACTAACTTGAAATGTGTCTTCTTAGGGGAGGATGGATCACATCCAGTGATAATATCTTCAAAATTGTAAGTAGTCTGGGAACAAAAATTGATTGAAGTCATAAAGAGTCATAAAAGTGCTATCGGTTGGTCAATAGCAGATATAAAGGGAATAAGTCATATTCTATGTACTCATTGCATATACTTAGAAGAAGATTCCAAAACCATCTTGACAGCCACAAAGAAGATTGAACCCGCATTTAAAAGAAATAGTCCAATTTGAAGTGCTAGATGATGATATTATCTATCCTATATCTAATAGTGAATGGGTCAGCCCTACACAGGTAATGCCAAAAAAATCTGGTGTTACTGTAATATAGAATCAAGAAAATAAATTAATCTCTATGCATACGGTCACTGGTTGGCATATGTGTATTGACTACTGAAAGTTGAATCACTCACCAGAAAATATCATATTCCTTTACCATTTTTAGATCAATAACCTACAAAAAATAGTAGGTCATGCATATTATTGTTTCTTAAATGGATATTCCGGTTATAATCAAATTGAGATTGCAATTGATGATTAAGAGAAAACCACTTTTACAGGTCCTTTTGATACTTTTGCCTATAAAAGAATGTCTTTTGGATTGTGTAATGCCCCAGCTATTTTTCAGCGTTATATATTAAGTATCTTTAGTAATATGGTGGAGTGGTTTTTAGAAGTTTTCATGGATGACTTTTCTGTGTATGGTGATATGCTTGAATTATGTTTAGAAAATCTTGAAAAAGTTCTTACCCGATGTGAAGAAACAGATCTTGTGTTGAATTGTAAAAAATGTCATTTCAGGGTCACGCAGGGTATTGTTTTAGGTCAAGGTAGTTTCTATAGCGGGAATTGAAATTGATTAGTCTAAGATTGATTTGATAGCCAATCTCCCTCCACCCAAGACTGTAAAAGATGTCTGATCCTTTCTAAGTCATTCGGGATTCTACAGAAGATTCATTAAAATTTTCAGTTCGATACCATGGCCTATGTGTAATCTTGTATGTTAGGATGTACCATTTGATTGGAATGATGCATGTCAATTAGCATTTGATAAATTGAAAATGTAACACCCCAAAATCCCCCTTGGACGGCATTACTCTCTAAAACCATTCACATGATGAGAGCAACTAAATGAACTTCATAACTAAAGAGAATTGCATTCATCATCCACAATATAGACAACATCATCCAAAAGAATATGCCCAACTATAGCAATTACATCCCAAAAATCAACTATTTTCTTGCACGGAATAACAAAAATATTAGACTTCACATTGTCTCAAAATGAATTTCCTAGCCTAGAACATAAAAGAATATAGCTCTGAACATCCACCTCGAGATACACGTTCCCATCTATTGGAGCTTCCCAATGTATCGGCTCATCAACTCCAAGCTCCTCCTGTAGACCATCATTTGAAAAAGATATTGTTTGTAGGGGGTGAGCACTAAGCTCTGTAGGAAAATCCTCTTAAAGTCAAACAAGGTTTCAAAAGAATATAAAATAGTCGGTCTCCTTTTACAATTATCATATATAGCTTTTAAAGAAAAACAGAGACATTTCAATAGATCTCAAGTTACACAATAGCAATAATTAAATGAAAAAGTAAAACCAATTCCTAAAAATAACAATTTCCAACAAGTTACCATTTCCACAATAACCAATTTCACAACAAACCAATTCCACCATAAACTCCTTTCTACAATACCATAACCAACCATATGCACAATAAATAATAGCCCACAATGTATATCAAACCACAACTTGTATCTCAGGTATGATGTATGACATCGCATGAATAAACACATAGAGAATATCCTGGCCCACACACACACACCCAATCCTTGCAAGGATATCCAACTTTAGGAAGGGCGTATACCAACGCATTGGCAGTGACGAATTCAACCCAAGAATAGTATACTAACCCTCAACCTCGGAACCATGTGAGCGAATAGTGGTTTGGTCCTCGCAAGGTTCCAACCCCACTACGAGTGGTAGAAAAAATTCAAACCCTCACAGAGTAAAAAACACATCTACCCACTCTAGGATACCCAGTCAACAACCACTCATAGTCATCCAAACATCCACAAGAGATACAATACCCAACCAATTTCTCCAATCCCAAGTAAAATTCAAAATCCCTAAATTTCACATGTATTATTCCAATAGAACAACATAAGAAAATATGCAAGAGATCATCAAAAATACCATTTTTATTGTTCAATACCAAGAACTAGGGTTTTTAAATCAAGAACAAAGGAAAAATCAAGAGAAAAATCAATTTATCTTGAAAAACTAGGTCTGGATGTCAAACAAGGGTTTTTATAACTTTCAACCCATAACTTCACTCAGAATATGAGAAGTTTGCAAGGACATCAATAAATAATGATTTCATACCATATATCTAAGATTTAGAAGCAAAACATATACACATATAAACCCTGGCCTTAATGGACAAGAGTGGGAAGAAACCCCTACCTTTCTTCTTCCTTGGTGTTCTTGAAAAATTATAAGTTTTGATCTTCTTCAATGTGAAAATCTCTCTTGATCTTGTGTTTTTCCCCCTTATTTCTTCCTCTCTAAGCCTCTCTAGGGGTTATAAATGTTGAAATGGGGCTAATGAATGTGTCCTTAATATTTATAGTGGAAAAAATGGTCTCCTATGCGCGATTCTGAAACCCAAATTTCGTAACTCACGTTCGAACGTCATTTTGGCGTTCGAACGTCATTCGCTCCAGTACTTTTGTTTTTCCATTAGAGACAAAGTACTACAATGCACTGTCGTTCGAACGGACTTCCTGTTTCTTCTGAAATTTTCAGTGAAGTTGTGGCCTATTTAGAGGTTGATTTGGAAAAGTTTTGTGAAAAAAACTTTTGTAGCACTGGAAGTCTATTGTCTACTCTAAAAATTGCAGCTCAAATAGACATCAAGGTAAAACGTTATGGTCCAAATACTAAGTAGTGTCCAAAATCCTTTCTACCTAAATTTTATCTAAAATGTGTTTGAACTCTATAATACTTCCTAACTTCCAATTCATACCCTATTACCTCGCCTAACATTTTTATTTCTACTCTTACGATCCACATAGTTCATGCATACATCATCATATATATTAGCTTTTCAAAAAAATAATTACGTTGCTATATAAAGATAAGAATGTGGGGTTTACAATCCACCTCCCTTAAAGAAAGTTTCATCCTCAAAACTTATCTTAAGTAGAGAACAAATGAGGGTACTTCTCTCACATCTCTAACTCCAGTTCCCAAGTAGCTTCCTCCACCCCAAGAAGTTGCCATAAGACTTTCACCAATTGGATGACTTTATTGCGAAGCACCTTCTCCTTGGTATCAAAAATCTCCACCGGTTGTTCCTCATATGTTGCTCCATCTTGAATTTCTATATCCTCCAAATCCACGACATGTGTTGTATCCTACTGACACTTTATTAACATTGACACATAGAACAGACTATGTACCCCTGACAACTAGGCTGGTAACCGATATTGATATGCCACTTTGCCCACATCTTTGATCACTTCAAATGGTCCGATGTACCTTGGAGCTAATTTTCCCTTCTTGCCAAATCTAAACACTCCCTTTTTGGGTGACACCTTGAGGAACACATAGTCCCCCTCCTGGAATTTCAATGGTCTTCGTATTCTATTCGCATAGCTGTTTTGTCCACTTTGTGTTGTTCGTAGTCTCTCCTGGATGAATTGAATTTTCTCTATAGTCTCCCAAACAATTTATTGTCCAAACAAGCTACTTTCTCCAACTTCCAACCAACAAGTCGGGGACCTACATGGTCTTCCATACAAATGCCTCATAAGGTGCCATTCCAATGCTAGATTGAAAATTGTTGTTATATGCAAATTCCACCAATAACAAATGATCACTCCAACTTCCCTTGCAGTCCAACACACAAGCTCGTAACATGTCCTCCAAAATTTGCATCACCTTTTCGA
Source organism: Ilex paraguariensis (assembly GCA_963454935.2). Lineage (NCBI taxonomy): Eukaryota > Viridiplantae > Streptophyta > Magnoliopsida > Aquifoliales > Aquifoliaceae > Ilex > Ilex paraguariensis. The sequence goes on from CAUOFW020005956.1 coordinate 25,059, forward strand.
ATTGGCCATCCATTTGAGGATGAAAAGCGGTGCTAAAGTGCAACTCTGCCCCCTAGCCCATTGTACACTTTGCCAAAATTGCGACACAAACTGAGAATCACGATCTGACACTATACAGAGTGGAACTCCATGTAATCTAACAATCTCATAGATATAAAGCTTGCTCAAGGTCTCTAAGGAATCAGTGGTCTTCATACTCAAGAAATGAGCGCACTTGGTGAGTCTATCTATATTGACCCATATGGCATTATACCCTCGTGACGTCTGTGAAAAACCAGACACGAAATCCATGGTGATGTGATCCCGCTTCCACTTTAGGATAGGTAAGGATTGTAGTAATCCTCCAGGTTTTTGATGCTTCACTTCACTTTCTGACACACTGCGTACTTTGCAATGTACTTATCCACGTCTTGTTTTCATCCTTTCCACCATATTGATGCTTCATGTCTAT
>CAUOFW020005957.1:0-25508 GCA_963454935.2 Ilex paraguariensis
GAGAAAGATGGAAATTTGGTCCAGTGCCCTTATGTCGTCTTCAGGCCTGTTCATATTTCCAAACCAATCATGGGGAGAATGGTTGTTGGCTGTAATCCAAATAGCAGTAAGTTGTTAGACATGAACTTACTTTGCTTCCCACTTGCCAGTGAAGAAAGTATGATTCTTTGTGTCAACAATCTCTCCTTCCCAGAAAGTAACAACCTGAATAAGGTTAAAACGACAAAAAAAGGCACTTGAACAGCCATTTGTATGGGAACTTAAAATCTAGTCGCTACTCCTAGTGGCTAGTAGCCTAATACTACTAACTCATTGGGAAACTAATCATTGACAGTAAAGAAGATAAGATGGTGGATGTCATAAAAATTCGAGCCTCCAACAGGTTGAACTACACCTGATTCCCCCTCCCCAAAAAAAAAAAAAGTCATGGGAGTCCACCCAACAAGCACTCCATAGTCGTTTTGTTATACGTCTTCCCATGTATTCTAATAAGTTTTGTTTCCATCCCTATTCTAATTTTAGTCACATAAGCAACCCCATGGGAAAAATTTATCATTAAAATAATGAAACTAACAAATTGTTTGCAAATTCCTCCCTTTATATTATTTCATTATCCCTTTTAAGAAAAAAAGCCTGGGAATACTATGAAATAGATCACTAGTGAAGTTTATACAATCACATATTCAAACTGACTTAGATATTTGGAAAGACTGATAGAAGGCCCATTACTAACAATCACCAAGAGTTTGAGTCGTGAAAATAGCCTCTTTGCATGGTGGTAAGGCCGCGTATATTGGACCCTCCTTACACCTCGCAGTGGCGGAAGCAGGGAGCGGGGAGCAAACCACCCTTTTTGTTTTGCCTTATTAAAGGTTTACACCAGAAATTTATTCCATCTAATTTTGGTAAAAGACTTGACTTATGCTGGATCTATAAATGGTAGCATATAAGTGCATTGGGTGATGCTAAATATATATATACTCATGAAACCAAAACAAGAATGCCTGCTTTATGAATACTGTCTTGCTAAACTACTCCCAAGCTTTCAACATCTCACCTTGTAGATGAAAGGTATCGCAAACTTCCTAGCTATTCAGTTTTACGATCTTCTCATTAACTACTGATGACATTCAAGAGATTTGCTTCAAGTAAAATTGCTACATATGCATCATTAAACAGAATCCAAATGAAAAAATGAAATAGATACTAATAGCTATCTTTCTCAAACAGAAGTTTCTTACTGGTGAGTCTGCCATAGGAACATCAAGTGCTTCCATAGTGCCACATAGATAGCCATGGTTGAGGTCACAACCTTGAATCCGTACATTAACTCTCCATGCTTCGTCCTTTCGAAGAATGGAGAAATTCTGAGTACCAGAAAATGCCTGTAAAAAGTTAGGCAGTTAGCTCAAAGGACACTTCTCAATTTCCAAAACAAGGCGTACAATATCTAAATAACCATGCTGCACAAGCTAATGTTCACTTAAGTCTCAGGCTTGATAGTTGTTATTCTTCAATGAAGATGTTGGACTCCAAATTACATGGTTCCTTTCCATTCCCAGTACCTAAGCACCTCAAAAAGTGTGGATCAACTCCTACGTTTACTTTTATTTGTAAACAAACTCATACTTTTCCCGGGACATATTTATAGACAACAGTTTATAAGTTGAAAGAAGTTATTTGACATCAATGATCAAACAAACAATGTAAACAATAAGACCGGAAGAATACATTAATATGCTTTGCGTTTCTTTTTTTCCTTTTTGTTTTCTTTTTGAAGGTTGGGATTTAATAAGTATGCAAGGGTATGATGATATAGAACAACTGCATAAAGCTTAAACCACCATTAAAATTAACTGGGAAACCAGTAATCAAAGTTCTAAAGGTCATCACAATTACTTTATGGCTCAAAAAATTTTGGTGTATCTGTAAACAACCTGCACTGTGCCAAGCTACCAGCTGTAAGTTATTCATTATGTTGGAAGTTCGCAAATTATAGGTTTTATAGAATAATAACGGTGGTGGCAGAAACATGCTAAAAATGGAACCACAAATAGCAGGTTGTTCACTACATATCCTAACATTATATGTCTATAGACTCTATACAGCTTGATAATTGATATCCATCCATTGCAGAATTATCCAGAAACCTGATCTACTTGCAGATAACATCTGTCGCATATGTTCTGAAACATAGTATACTATCATTTCAGAACACTTCAATTTAGCGACAAAAACACTACATCATAATTTCCAATGTAGCAGTGTCATACAAATAGAAAGATATGTGTTTCATAAAGCATCCACTTTTCCACATACAATTGACCATGCATTAGAGAATTTCTCAAGGTATTGCATTGACAATGCAACCTCTATAACCCTAATCCTACCCTTGAGTACAACATGTACATCCCCGTTTCCTGCATTCCAAGTTAAAAGAAAAATTGTGTACTTGCAGCACAAGTTCCATCCCTACCATACCCAGCTTACTAAGACTTTATATCACATGTGTGGCATAAATTTGTGTCTCTTAAACATTTTGTAGAACTACCAAGCCTTTCACACCTTTTTTGGGTAGGTCAGCCTTCCACACCTTGCCTTGCTAGCATGGCCAAACTTCTTAAAACTGATGCACAAATAACTAATCATCAAATAACTAATCTGCCATTTGTGTGACTATAAATATTAACCCTACGCTAAGAGAGGTAACCACCCTTAGTTAGTGTATTGAACATATAGGTCAATCAATAAAAAAATGTATACTAGATATATGAAATGGCTAACATATTAAGTGTGTGACCTCCATATATATCACCAAATGCTACATGAGAAATGACATAAATAGCAAAACCAGGTGTGAGTACATTCACCTGTCCAACACTTAGAAGCGTACAAGGAGGTGGTGAAGTATGTTCATGATTTGAGCCTACACAATCAAGGGGAAAATATACTAGGAATTAGATAGGTAAATTATCTGATGAAGTTACTCTGTTACTGCTAAAACAAAACAACACATCCAGTTAATTCTTTTGATTGCCAAATTCGACACAAACCTAAGACTATTGAAAGCAGGCTCAAATGAATTTGTGTTTGTTAATCAAAAAGAGATATATGTAAACCCATGGTAATCATCATTCTCCAAAAAATGTTCAAGACAATGAAGAACTAGAATACAATTCGTGTACGGGTGCTTCAATATAGAATACAGAACCAAAATGGGAATATTATTTTGGAGTTCAATAACAAAATTTGAAAGGAAAAACAAAAGAAATTGGGAGAAAAATAATGATGGGCAAACAGATTAGATCTCATTTTCCAAGAAAAGTCAATGTGCTAAAAAACTTTTCATTGTAGGATAGCTGTGGAATTTATCCTCGCATCTACAGTACTCCATAACAGAGGCCCAATGTGATTGGTAGAGATGTACAACGTGGTAAAAAAATAAAGCGGCACCATGTTTAAATGAAAATTCTAAGGAGCATGAAATGACAGTTCACTCCTCTCTGACATCCTAGTTAATAGGGAAGGGAAATTCAATTTGATTAATATTTTTGGCATTAAGCAAGCTTATAATAAACCCAGTTGAGGTAAAAAGACCTAAATTACAGTGTATTGGAAACAATATAAAGCACATTAATTCCATTAACACGAGAATATACATATATCAGAACAAGCGGACTGTAGAGAAAATCACAATATTTAGCATAAATACACATAAATGTTTTAGCTTCTTTCTTTGGAATTAACTACCTACTGTATTTTAGTAAACTTATTAAAACAGAATTTGAATTCAAATACAACTCAATTGACTAGTTTCTGTTAGAAAGCAACCGCTCCCTAGGATTGAGCTCCTCCTCATCAAACGCCTCTGACTCGGTCACATGGAGAATATCTGATTCAACACAATGCAATGAACATATAGTTCTACAAAATTAAGCAAGAAGTTCTGAGACAGCAGTCTACCAAAAAAGTAAAACTTCATTAAAAAAAAAAAAAACTGAAGAATCCCAAAAAACTAAAAATTCCAATGGTTTTCTAGTAACTGCAATCTAACCCCTAATGTATGGTTTTCAGGCAGTAATATTATGGGTTTCAAAACAAAACAAAAAGAGTATTTTTTTTATTTTTTTTTTGATTCATCCCGTTAATTTCAACCTTAAAATGGGTTTCTTTTTTATTTATCCAAAAGGAAGTTTCTCTGGTGCCAAAAGAAACAAAACATATGAAAGAAAATTGAAAATGAGATATCTAGAAACTAGCTCTATCTCTCTACCGTCAAAGTCATCTCTACAAATCTATAGGAGTAAGAATATTCATATTTTGGAATCCGATAGAACAAAATAACATATACAGATATTTTTACACATTCAGTTTTAGAGATCAAACAAACTGCCAATAAATAATTGAATAACAAAGAAATCACAAGAAAAGTTAGTTCCTGAAAGTTGAGAAGGTGCTGAAGAACTCTCTGGCATGTTTTCTTATGAAAAATCCCCTGAAAAGTTTCAACTTAGTGATGATATAAGAAGAAAAGAATCATTGAGGACACCCGGGCTAAGGGCATCTCCAACAATACTATCTAAAATAATTACTCAAAATTTATTTAAATATTGCAATATCTACTTTAGTTAACTACTTTTCAAATTCGCTCCTCCAACCACATTATCTATTTTAGTTAACCGCTTCAACTAACTTTCAATAACAAAATTTAAAAAATAGCAATTCAACTAAATTTAACCAATTATGGGCTACAAGAGTAAATATCATAAAAGATGGGCTACAAGAGTAAATATAGTAAAAGATGGGTGATCAGTACTCCATCTCACAAACCCATTTGAAATGATCAAAAACTCATCTCAAGAATCTCCAAAACCCATTTCCAAAATCCAAACTCACCACCACAAACTCTCTCGATCTCCAAAACCCATGTCCAAAATCAAAAAAACCACTGAGCGACGCAATCCATTTTTGTGATAGAATAAAAATTAATGGTTGATTTCAATCCATTTTTCCTCGGTTGTCTTCTCTCCACCTAACCCGTACAGAACGACGCAAAGAGAGAAATGGGTGGGGTTTTCAGTCCATTTTTGGGTGTGATTTTTTGGGGTTTTGACTTGGTTTTTTGGTGATTTTTTTGGGGGTTTCAGTGGGAATCGAGAGAGAGAGAGATGGGTGGGGTTTCAGTCGATTTTTGGGTGGGATTTCGTGAGTTTTTTGAATTTTTTGTGGGTTTTGTCAGTGGGAACCAAGAGAGAGAGAGAGATTGGGTATGTATATAGGATTTATATGGCATATAGCATTTGGGTGAAGTCTGTGTGGTTGATGGAGGCGATGAACGAAGATGGAGAGAGAGAGAGAGCATACCTTCGGTGGACGATGAAGTCGCTGTGTGCTTGATGAAGACGACGAGTGAAGACAACCAAGGAAAATGGGGGTGCTGTAGACCGAAAAAATTGGCGCAAAAACAAACTAGCGAGCTTCCTAGGGAAAGAAGGTTACGGGGAATAGCAATGGCAGATGGCTAGACTATTGGAGACATAATTTTGAAATAAACTGTTTAAAATAGCTAACAAAGGGTAATTATTTTAACTAATTTTTAATAATAAAATTTAAAAAATAGTAATTTAATTATACATTATATAAATTTAATCAATTATGGGTTACAAAAATAAAAATCATAAAAGATAGGCTGCAAGAGTAAATATTATAAAATATTTGAGAGATTTTGCTAAATTTTTGAATTTTTTTAGAGAGTTTTACTGGATTTTTAGAGAGGAATCGTCTTCCCCTATTCTAAACAATAATACAAAAATCACAAATTAATTTAATCAGACAAGTCCCATCAAGTAAACCACAAAATCCAACAAATCAAAAATTACAATTCTTAATGGGGAGTCTGTTGAACTGAAAAGATCCATATCTTTTTGAAAAATCAGGCTGTTCACAGAGGAATCTGGAGGTTTGGATGTTGCGTGAGGGATTTTAGGGGAATTTGGAGGTAGAGATGGGGAGGGGAAGAGTAAAAGTAAGAGATAGGAAGAAGAGGAGGAGATAGTGTGGGGTTGAGAAAAAGAGATGCTCCACCAACGAAGAGAGTCTGAGAGTGCAGGGAGACTCTGAGAGAAACGAGTGAGAGCTCTGATGAAGACGAGAACCCCAAAGTTGGTGCAAAACTCTAATGAAGAATGATCCAAAAATGGGGGGAAAGAGCTCTGATGAGAGAGGGTCTTGCTAGCCAGAACTGATGAGTGAGAATGAGGGAAGACAGATTAGCGAGTGAAATAGAGAGCTAGTTGGAGCCAAATTTTTTGGATTGGCTCAACAAAATAGCTAAAAGAGATGCCCTTTGTTGAGTTGGTTGGAGTTGTTCTAATGTCACTTTGCATTAGATGCTTCAATTCTTAATTTGTCCTTTTATCTCTTTCAATATTAAAAATTTTAATTTATATCCTCATTATTATAAATTGGTAACAACTATTGTTCAATTTTTCACCATACATTAAAATAGGTGAGTTAAAAGTGTTTTAGTCATGAGTTTATATATAAATTTACAAGCGATTAATGGTTCATATGAGTTACGCATAATAAACTTAACTATTATTTAATTAACGAAACCTTATTTTCAATACATAAAACAATATCAAATTAATCACGCTCATCTGTTCATCCTCATGCCTAAAGCACTTAGAACTCTTATACTTCAATTTAATTATTTAAAACCTCATCCATAAAACTAGTTGCTCTGATCCGAATTGGATCTGTATCTGAATCTGATTATTAGAAATAGATTGATATTTTTTTTCATCAATAATCCAAATTTGATCTTATATTTAACGGATTCGAATTTTAAAAAAAAATATATATATATATATATATATATATATATATATATATATATATATATATAATAAAGTAACTAGTTTTGTTTGTTTTTAACTTTTCACAGTTCATCGTTTGAGAATTATAAATCCAACGATCCTAATTTGTCTTTTATTTCTTTTACGACTCTAAAACTCTCATTTCTTATATAACTGTCCCCCTCTCTCTATCTCTTTATATCTCATATAGTCAACTCTATATGTATATAACTCTCTTTCTCTCTCACGTTTTAAACACATTTTTTCATTTCTATGCTCCCTCTCATGTATATATATATATAATAAGCGGTAATAGGGCTTGATAAACTCTTCTTTTGCATCATGAAGAAGGTTTTACAAGTGATAGGTAGGTTTACAAAACTAGGGGGATTGTAATGTAAGCTCTGAAGCTCTTATGTAAGCTCTGAAGCTCTTATGTAAGCTCTGAAGCTCTCCTCTTTCGAGAAGTGGGAGCTGCCTTATGTAGAGGTAAGGGACTCCGGATTCTTCTGAGGTAATAATTCTGCCTTTCTCTTTTACTCAGGGTAAAGTAATTCACTTTCTTGCTTTCGGCTGAAAAGTGGAGTAAGATTCTTTTACCCAGGTAAATAGGACATGTTGAAAGAGAGGACTAGTGGGTCCTTGTTTGTCCTGTAAATCCATCTTTCGGTGGAAAAGCAGATCTGTGGGTCCTACTTTTGTCTGTGAGAATCCTGCTTTTAGGGAAAGGGGATCCTATGCAGACATGTGATATTATCTTTACACAGAGTGGACAACTTTTCTTTCTTTACTGAAGAAAGTAGTGATTGAAGCCACTTTATGTAAATAATAATTCACGGGAGTGCAAGGTCAGGTGTGAGGTCATCAACATCAAAGTCTTCTATTCCTTCAAAAGGATCCTGAGCATATCCTGCTGGGAGTTCTGAGGAGGAACTTTGAGAAGATGATTCACTATCTGAGTCAAGTTGTTCAAGGAGCTTCTGGAGGAGCTTTGCCTTGGTCTTTTTCTTGCTAGATTTCTTTTGAGAACCTTTAGATGAAGATTCTTTCTGGTTGGACTTGCTTTGTAGGAAGGTTAGACTGGCTTGAATGAGCGGGCAGTTCCTTCATTGGAGTTGCTGGTGGTAAGGGACCTGGAACTACTACTGGAGTTGGTACCCTTACTGGGAAGTCTCGTTTCACCATTGCGATAGTGTCGCTATGCTGAAACCTGGGCCACCATTTGGCATAGAATTGTCGGGTCAAGTTGAATCCCACAATTTCCCAATGCCATTTTAGTATCCACAGGACTTTGTACCTGCAAAGAAATATTAGTAATAAGGGTAATGGGGACTCCTGTTTACTAGGACGGTAAAGGGAGTAAAAGATATTAATCTGATCTTTCAGATCAGCTGGAAAGATTTCATCAATGGGACCATGTTGATGCCACCACTGATTAAACCATGCAGGAATATGGCTTCTGAAATCTTTATGGAAATTAAGGAACCAGGAATGGGACAAATCCTCATTCTGGTAGAGTAATATTTTTGACCACGCTTCGATGTAGTCATAATAATTAAACTGTCTGTTGTGGTAAGGAAGTTCTCTGAGCAAAGAAGGGTGAGAACCCCATTCATCAACAGAAATGATCTTGGTAATATACAAACTATGATAGATAATCTTAGTTGGGTTTATCTTATCATGAATAGGCTTGGTAAATATGGATTTGGTATAGTAGAGAATATCTTGGTAAAAACTATGGGGTTTTTCCAAGTCTACTGGGATATAGGTCCAACCTTTTGGGAGGTAGGCCTGTACAAGGTCTATTGGATCCTTGTATTTGGAATGGGCTAGTTCAATGGCTAGAACATTCTCGAAATGGGCTTTGACGTAGTCAACCTTTGGGCCTAATTGGGCTACAAAGGGTTGTGAGGCCTGATAGGGGTTTGTCATGGCACTAGTGGTCCTGACAGGTTGCTGTTGGGCCATTTGGGTAAAAGTTAATGGGTTAATGGTGGTTGATACGGCTACTGGCCGGATAACCAAAGCAGATTGGGCTACTGGCCTTGAGGGCTGAGTAGTTGGTAATAAAAATCTGTTTGACAAGACTAATGGCAAGTCAGGTTCAGATTTGGGTAATATTTTGTCCTTTCCCTTCCCCCTGGAATTTTTGGAGGAGGTGGAGGATGAACTAGGTTTCCTGTGCTCCATGGGGTTCCTGCAAAAACTCTCTGGTTAGGAAATCAGGAATATAATTATGTTCGCCTTTGATATATTCTATATCAAAATCGAAAATACTTAAAATAGATTGCCAACGAGCAAAAATCTGCTTAGCAGCTATATTTTTGACATCTTTGGTTAATACATTCTTGGCTGATTTACAGTCAACCCGCACAAGGAACTTCTGATTCAATATATCATCTTGGAATTTAGAGATACACAGGACAATAGATAAAGTTTCTTTTTTAATAGTGGAATAATTCTTTTGGGTCTTATTCCAAATACCAGAATGGAACCGAACAATCTGTTCAGGAGAATTAGGAGATTCTCTCTGAAGGAGGATTCCACCATAACCAATATCGGAGGCATCTGTCTGGATGATTTTGAAGGAATCAACGGACGGAATACCAAGACAGGGAAGGGTTTTGATGAACTTCTTAACCTGTTGAATAATAGAAGTATGAACAGTGGTCCAAGGAGGAGGATTTCCTTTGAGCCTGTCATACAGAGGTTTGATGGTTTGCCTAAGATCCTGATAAAAGTCAGAAACATAGTTTAGGGAACCTAAAAACCTTTGAAGCTGTGTTTTGTCCAGAATTTCATCTGGGAATTTATCTGCAAACTGGATGGCTCTACTAATAGGAGTGATAGTAGAATCCTGGATGTTGTATCCTAAAAACCTTACTGAGGTTTGGAACAACTTAATCTTAGGTGCAGATAAGACTAATCCATTTTGTTGGATAATGGTACTGAAAGCATAAAGGTGCTTCCAGTGTTCTTCTATTGTTCTGGAGAAGATGAGTATATCATCTATATAAACAATAGAGAAATGACTAATACAACTAAAGACTTCGTTCATTATGTTCTGGAATTCACTTGGGACATTTTTTAACCCAAAGGGCATGACATTCCATTCATAATGTCCGAAGGGAGTAGTAAAAGCGGTTTTATACCTGTCCATAGGGTGGATCTGTATTTGCCAAAAACCACTTTTGAGATCAAATTTGGAAAAGATAGTGGACTTATTGAGTCTCTTTATCAAATCCTGTTTGTTAGGTATAGGGTACCTAATCCATTCTAAAACCTTGTTCAAAGGTTTGTAATTGATGACTAACCTTGGGACTCCTCTTTCTAACTCTGCATTTTTGACTACGTAGAAAGCAGGACAAGACCAAGGTGACTTGCTATTCCTAATGATACCATTTTTTAGTAACTCTGAGATTTCTTTTTTACAGATCTCAGTAGTTTCATGGTTCATTTGGATTGGTCTGGATTTAGTAGGGATATTGTCCTCAGTAAATCCTTTAATATATGGAAGTCTGACCATGTGTTTCTTCCTATGCCAGAATGCTGTAGGAAGGGAGGAACAAACTTCTGACTCAAGTTTTTCCCTAAACCTATCGATCTTCTGTTGTAAGATTGGATTGGTTAGGTTTTCTTTAGTTCTGAGGTGGTTAATCTCTTGTTTAAGAAATTCCACTTGCTTGATTTTCCTGTTAATAACATTAAGGGACTGTGAGACAGAAATGTCTTTTAGCTGCCTTAAATGTTTTTTCTCAGGTTTGGTAATAAATGGAAATACAATTTTCCTTCCAAAATGCTTGGTTGATATTCCATCTGTATCTGTACTAAAGGGGTACAAAAGATATATGAATGGAAGACCAAGAATAACAGCATCAGTCATGTCTTTAACAAGAAGGAATGATGTTTCAAAACATACGTCTTGTTGACAAACATGAACTTTAGGAAGTTTGTATTTAACATTCATTTTGCTGCCATTGACAAAACTAATTCTTTCCAATGTTTTTTCATAAAACATGGTTGGAATTAATCCTTCTTGGATGCAGTTAACATCTGCTCCAGTATCCATTAGGGCAATAATAGTAATATGAAAACTATTGTTAATGATTAATTTTACTTCAACATGCCATTTTTGGACAGTTAAAGAATTAATCAGACTAATTCTTTTTGTCATTAGCGGCTCCTTCCTGGAATGAAGGCAGGTTCGTTACACCAGAAGTTTCCGTCTGAAAGGAGGAGGTTACTGGTATCCCCTGTGTGTAGCCTTGATGATCAAAAGGATTAATAAAATCTGCAGTCTGATCTTCTGGATCAGAATCCTGGGATTTTTCAGAATATTTTTCTGTTTGTAAAAGAGTTAAAGCTTCAGCAAATTTCTTGTCTTGAGCTTTTAAATCTTTTATCTCAATTTTAAGCTTGTTAACTTCACTTTGGAGATCTTGTAAGGTGATTTCTTTTTTCTTTTCCTTACTAAATCTTTCCATAGTTTTGTTAAGGCTTATTTTCTTTAATTGAAATATTTTGTATATTTTCCATATCTGTGCATATTCTCTCTATCTTCCATGAATTCCGCACTTGTCTTATATTTGGTATATATATATATATATATATATATATTAGTTATTACCCGTATCTAAAGATACTCTTAACACAAAAAACTCACCAAGAAAATAGGGCATCCAAGAATGTCTTCAATAAAATAAATTTAAGGGTTAAAATGAAGAAGAATCATTTAACATTAACACAATCCAAGAATCTCCATGAACTTAAACTAATACTATTACAAAATTATCATGTCATTCATTTCTTCATAGCGGCTCTTCTCTCCACCAAATGAGTATTCATTTTTTCAACCTCTAGTTAAATCTAAAAAATATGTTGTCTAGTTTTAATAAAAAATATCATTAAAAACACAATTAAATCATTGAATCCAATCAACCAAATCAGCCACATTGAACTACAAATCAAAATTTCAAAATATAGGACAAAAATCCAACTAAACTAACATTGCTCAGTAGATCTGCTTGTAACTGCAAAGACAATTTATTTAAATTCTCTGCTGTTGTGACTTCTCTGATGTTACAAAAATATACTCACGCTACAATTAAACCAAATCAATAAAATAAAAAAAATTCACCACTTCAAAACAAAATTTGATTTAACTGACATTTTGTTGTTTCGGTGTCTATTTTGCATTATTCAAGTATTCGGAAAAATATGAACATTAGCAAGAAAAAAGTGATGCAAATAAAAAAAAATTATACTTAGTTTTGAATTTTTTGTTTGGGTGTAATTAGTATCACTTATTTTTTTTATTTGTCCTTGTTATTTTTTTATTGGTAATTAGCTTGACTTTAAATTTTTGTTATTTTTTTTATTGGTAATTAGCTTGATTTTGAATGTCTACAACTTTAAAAAAAAAATATTTAAATATTTTCTCACTTCTCAAATGTTACAAAAAATATACCCACGCTGCAATTAAACCAAATCAATAAAATTAGTTTTGAATTTTTTTTTGGAGTAAATGGTGTCACTTATTTTATTTGTCATTGTTATTTTTTATTGGTAATTAGTTTGGCTTTAAATGTCTATAACCTGGGAAAAATATTTTAACATATAAATATTTTCTCATCTATAAATTTTAATTTTTTTTTTTAAGTTGCAGACATTCAAAGCCAAACTAATTATCAAAAAAAAAAACAAAAATTCAAAGTCAAGCTAATTACTAATAAAAAAATAACAATGACAAATAAAAAAAATAAGTGAAACCAATTACACCAAAAAAAAAAAAGAAAATTCAAAACTAAGTATAGTTTTTTTTATATATGATTTCCTCTTGCTAATATTCATATTTTTTCGAATGCTTGAATAATGCAAAATAGACATTGAAACAACAAAAGATTAGTTAAATCAATTTTTTTTGAAATGGTGAATTTTTTATTTTATTGATTTGGTTTAATTGCAGCGTGAGTATATTTTTGTAATATCTGAGAAGTCACAGTGGCAGAGAATTTAAATTAATTGTCCTCGCAGCTACAAGCAGATCTGCTGAGCAATGTTAGTTCAGTTGGATATTTTTCTATATCTTGAAATTTTGATTTGTAGTTCAATGTGGTTAATTAGTTTGATTGAATTCAGTGATTTAATTGTGTTCTTAATGGTATTATTTATTAAAACTAGAGAACCTATTCATTAGATTTAACTAGAGGTTAAAAAAATAAATAATCATTTGGTGGAGAGAAGAGCCACCATGAAGAAATAAATGACATGATAATTTTGTAATGGTGTTTGTTTAAGTTTATGAAGATTCTCGGATTGTGTTAATGTTACATGATTATACAAACACCCTTTACCAGGGAGATCGGAGAGATGGAGGTTTCAAGAAAGTTTGTCATGCCGAGGTTCAAAACTTATGACGGGCGGTCCGATCCCGAAGCCCATCTCAGGCAATACAAGCAGATGATGTCCCTCTATCATTCGGACCAACGGTTCCTCTGCCGAGTGTTTCCTATGAGCTTGGGGGGACTCTGCGATGAAGTGGTTCAAGGTGCTTCCCCCCAACAGTATTGGATCGTGGAAGGAATTGACGAGGCAGTTCCTGGCTCGATTCATTACGGGGAGTAAACGGCCCAAAGACGTTGGATCGTTGCTAACGCTCAGAAGCAGGGAATCTGAGACCCTTCGCCAGTATGCTACCCGATATTGGGAAGAGGTAAATCATATAGGGGATCGCTATCTTAATCTATTGCAGGAAATCTCCCTTGTAATATTTATAGTTTCTTGGGGCAATTAATTCGCTCAAGATTTTGTTTTAGGAATTCCCTGATGAGTCTATATCATAGGCCATTTCCAAGTCAATTTTAATGATCGTTTCTTTTTTTTTCCCCTTTAATTATTTTCCAATGTCCGAATGAGCTCTTGTGCAATTATCGCATTATCAATCCCTTGCCTCCCTGGGATGAACCTAGTTTATAAAGGATGAATTAGGTCGTCCAAAAGTGGTCTAAATCTATTCACTAGGATTTTTGATAAAACCTTGTAAACAGTATTACACATACTAATTGGTTGGTAGATATTGAGGGATTGTGGACTCAGGATTTTTAGGATAAGACACAAATGTTTTTGTGATTTTAGGATTGATTCTTTTCGTGTCAAAGACTTGGTGGATGAAAATTTGGATGGTTAATTCAATAGTTTCCCATTGGGATTGATAAAATATAGCATGGAAACTAACGGGACTAGGAGTTTTCCTTGGTTTGAGTTGCCACATTGTTTCTGTAATCTCTATTGGATTCGGGGGTTCGTTCTATGGTGGCTGTGTCAACCTCCCTTACCCTTGGGGAGTTAAGCTAGTAGGAAAACTCCACCGGATTGTCCTCCCCCTATGAAGGTGCAAAAATATTTTTGAAGTGTGAGACCACTAATTCTTTGATTTTTTTCTATATTGTAATTCCATTCCTTAGTTGTTTTTTTGAGTCCTAGGATTTTGTTTCTCCTTCGTCCAGTCAATGTTGAAGTATGAAAAAACTTGATGTTACCATCCCCAATAGTTAGACACTCTACCCGAGGTTTTAAAGCCCAAAATTCCTCCTGTTGGTGAGTTATATTACGGTATTCAACTCTCAAGGTTTTTTTCAGGTTAAAAAGATGGGGGTTAGGATTCTCGCAAATAGTTTTTTGCATCTCAACAACCTAGCTAACAATCTTTTTTTTCTTATGGAAAATATTCCCAAATTCATATTTATTTTAGTCTCGAAGATTTTTTTGATTGTGATTCAAGTTCAACATGGATTGGTTTATTCACCCCCCCCCCATTGGTTTCTAGCCACATCATTAAAATGATTGTGCCCCAGCCAAATAGTCTCAAAATGGAAAGGCCGCTCTGGGATTAAATCATGGGAAAGAGTTTTCAAAAGAATTGGGCAGTGATCTGACTCGGTTCTAGAGAGGTGGATGACTGTTGTCTTAAGGAAAATATGAAGCCATTCATGGTTGCACCAAGATCCATCAATACACTGCATGATAAGTCCCTTTGATTGCCTAGCACTGGTCCATGTAAACTTTGGTCCAATGAACCTCAAGTCAATCATTTTGCAGTGGTCCATGCAATCCAGGTAGTTTGACACCCTTCCTCTATGAATTGGCAATCCCCCAAATTTTTTCTCGACTGAGTGACTTCATTGAAGTCCCCCATTATCATCCAAGGGAGTGAATGTGACTCAGCAACAATTTTCAAAATTTATCCATAGAACATTTTTACAATCCAAGCTAAGACTAGCATAAATGCAAGAAATAAGTCGAGGGGGATAGGAA
Organism: Ilex paraguariensis; assembly: GCA_963454935.2. NCBI lineage: Eukaryota > Viridiplantae > Streptophyta > Magnoliopsida > Aquifoliales > Aquifoliaceae > Ilex > Ilex paraguariensis. The sequence goes on from CAUOFW020005957.1 coordinate 15,171, forward strand.
GTCACCTCAATGAAGGTGTGCACCTCTTACTCCATACGCTGGACAATGTTAACATTAATTTCATGTGAATTCCACAAAATTCAGATCCCCCCCCCATATACCCGAAAGGATCCACATGGTAGACACCATCTAGATCAAAGAAGTGGCTTCTTCTCTCAACTTTCTCCCCTCCAACTTTGGTTTCTAAAATTATCACTATGTTCGGTTGGTGTACTTGAATCAATTCCGTCAGGGTATTATTGAACTCTTGGTGTTAAACACCTCTATAGTTACAGAACAATATCTTCATCTCTAACATCATTTCCCTTCCAACATCCTGGGATGGAAGGCCTTCTTTGTTGCATTTAAAAGAATTGTCTCCTCCAACTCTGGATCAAGCCCACCTCCGAGAACCATATTGGACAGATCGCTAAATAGGTCTCCATCGATCCAATCTTCATTCGATGGGTGGATCTTATGATGACGCGAACTCTTAGTTTCCCTTTTTGAATGAATACCTAGAGCACTTTATTTACTGGGCTTAGAGCTATTGTCTCAATTGGGATCCCCCCTAATTCTGCCCATTCTGGAACTAACCCCAACTTCTCCATTTTTGGACAGCCCCTTACCATCTTCCTACTTAGTGCAATCCTCTTCTCTGATGCATTTGGGTATCTCTCCACGTACTTTATTGCTACTTGCTCGATCCGCTGGTTAGGCATCTAAATAAATGAGGGTTTCACCATAGAGTTCACCCCCTTACTGCCATGATGATCTGCCAATTTATTTTCCATCAAGGCCTCCCATGCTCTTTGTATCTCTTGGTCTTGCTATCCCCATAGGTGATGGGGTGCCCATATTAGAGTGCTTATGGATTCCCAGTCCAGAGGAATCAATAGATGACGAATTTGGAATGTCCATGGGTATGGTGCCACTATTGGGGTTATTGGGCTAGGCATTAGCTGTAGAGAGAATGTTGGAGTGTCCGTAGTATTCCTCCTTTTCTAAGGATTCGAAGGCTGAAAGAAGGTGTGAATCTATCTCCGTATCAAAAAATTGATCTTCTATAGTATCTTGTGCATTACTTGACTACAAGTTAGACATTGTAGGGCTATTCTTTTCCTTCACATCGTCATCATTCTGGTTCCAATCTCCTGTCTCTCAAAAAATAAACTTCACAATCAATTGGATTTTGGTTGGTTTTGAACCAACCTCTATAATGGACTTTTCAATATTTTTTGTAACCTCTTTGATAGCCTTCTTATCCTCTCTCTTGGCTCTATTGCTCTCTTGCACTTCTCGATAATTTATTACAACTAAGGTTAGTTTGATCTGCTGCAATTAGTCAAGATAAACTCTCTTGGATTTTGTATCCTCTATCTTTTTATTCTCTCTATCACCTTTTTTTGGTCACTATTTTCTTTACCATTGGAAAGTCCAACTTTTATTTTGTTGTTGGCCACGTGTTGGTTGGAGATTGGTTGAAGTATTAGTTGCCATGTGGACTCTTGTCGACTGTTCATCTGCTCTCAAGTGGGGGCCGAACTGCTCTTCGGTAGACTGTTGTGTTCTTCGGCGGTCAGGCTACATCTTAGGTTATGAACTTGACTCGGATCTGCAGGTTTTTCCTTGTTTCGATTCTTTTTTTTTACAATACTGGCCAACCGTCCATTCATCGTAATCCCCGCACCCCAGATTAGTAGGTTGTCTCCTTGGGTGGGTCTTTAACACCATTCTCCTTGGTGGTCCTTCGATTGTGCCGCTGGACATAGCTTTTTTCAGTGTCCCACTCGTCCACAAAAGAAACACGAGTAGATCCCCTCATAAAAAACTGGGCATGTTTCGGCCTCAATCTTGTTCTTTGTCACAAGCGGTTTTTCTAGTTGTATTTAGATGCATATTCTCACAAATCATCCTCTCTTTCTTAGAGGTGTATGTATCGATTTGGAGCAATTGCCCCAACTCGGATCCTATTTTCTATAGGATGAGTGGATCATAGTATTCCACCGAAAGTTCAGGGATCCGTGTCTAGATTTTCGTTTTTGTTACGGTTGTCATGGTTGGTCTGAAGTCGGCCTCCCATTTATGGATTGAGAGGTATTGATTGATGAGAAACCAAGGGCCACCATGGAGCGCCTTAATGTAGTCCCTTTTTGTATCAAAGGAAACTGTGAAGTATCTCATACCTAAGTCGATGATCTCGGTTGTAACATACTTTTTAATTTGGTGGAAAGAAAGGTGTAACTCACCGACCGCCCAAAAGGTTTAACTATATCGGATTTCTTTCACAGGTTCCGGATCCATCTCTTGTCCTATTTTGTGAGTCGAATATGCACTCTCGATGAAGAGTCTTCCTCTTGCTCATCCGATAGCAGCTCCTCGTCATTAAGATCCTTCACATATCTCACATCCTGTGTTGTTTTCTGGTTTTGAATCATGTCTTTGTAGGATAGTCTTACAAGGGTTCTTGTATCTTCCAGTCTGGTTTAGATCCCAGATCTGTGGCTTGAGTCATGTCCTTGATTTTGTTTATGCTTCGTTCATGGTAATCTTCCTCTTCTTCACTCACTTTTCCGGTGGAACTTTTGCCTGTGTCGAGCATCTTCGCCGTTTACAAGGGGCACATTAGAATTGCCAAAATTGTCACTCTCTCTTTCTTTAATGCCTCACTTAAAAGAAACAACATCATTCTTCCCCTCAAATTTCCCTCTCCCAACCCAACCTTTTAAGGATGTAATAGTTTGGACTACCTAGAAGGAAATATACAGTCTTGATAATAAAAAAAATATACACCATCTGACGTGGATTCTACATATTAGGCCCCTGAAGTTTACGAAAGTATTACTTAGACCCCCCACAGTCAGAACTGTCACAACTAGACCGGATGTTATTCGGTGCACACATATTCACCGGCTAGTATTATCAAACTTAGGATTGACATACCCACGACAGTTTTTTTTTTTTTTACACAATTTCACTCAATTATAAATTACTACATATATTCAAGTGAGGTAAGTAATCTCCGAATTGGATGATCGATAAGAGAAAAAAACAAAAACCAAAAGAACAGGGGCGGAGTCAGGATTTTGCTTCAGTTGGGGCAATCTATTCATAACTGATTAAAAAATAATTTTGTCTAATTAGATTCAAGTTTAAGAGTTCGTCATTAAGTTCGTAACAAATGAGATAATGGATTACACATAATCAAAATATAATCTCAACTAGAATTTCAAGAAATCTATTAACGCAATTTAATCATAGGGAAGAAAAATAGTACTAACCAAGAATTTTAGATAATCAATCTAAACATGAGCTTTAACAAAAATTCAAAATAGTTGAGTGCTGACCCAAGACGAAACAAAAAAAAACCTACATAAAATCATAAATAATACACCAAACAACCATCAATTCTACAAGAGTTAAACTAATTTTCTAATATAAAAAATCTGATTTTAGATTAGTGCTAATACTACTATCACAAAATTTGGTTAATAGATTACCTCTCCTTAGTTTCAACATAATCTTCTAGGATTTTTTTAAATTTGATTTGTACGATGATTGAATCCAATAGGGTGATTTGTTGATGAATATACCAAAGGAACTAATAAAGAAATTAAATAAAAGAAAGAAGAGGGCTGCCGGTTGGAAGTCTGGACAAAGAAGTCTTCTTACAAAAAAAAAAAGTAGCGCGTGAAGAAGAGCCGCCAAAAGTTAGATTTTAAGGGTATAAAATTATATAAACATATCATATACTTTAATAAAATTTCAGTGGGGTAAGTTTAAGAAATTCTTAAAATTTTTAAAATTACACTTAGGTCTCAAATTTTTTAAAAATTCAGTGGGGGCAACTGCTAGGCGTGAAAAATGAGGAAGAACTGTCAAAAGTTAGCTTTTAAGGGTTAAAAATTATATTAATATATCCTATACTTAAAAAAATTTCAATGGGATAAATTTAAAAAATTCTTAAAATTTTTAAAATTACACCTTAATCCCAAAATTTTTTAAAACTTTAGTGGGGGCAGCTGCCCATGTTAAATCCGCCGCCGCCAGAAAAAGAAAGATGTATAGACACTAAAAGCCAACTAGAAAGGCTTTTGTATAGGTGAGTATAGAGTTATTTTTAAATTATTGTTTACACTCCTTGTATATATATATAGATCTAACTTTAGCCGCATCCGCTCTCAATTCTAAAATTTCACTCATTCTCTTCTGGTTTGTATATTCCCTTCAAATACACCCCCTTGCCATGACGAACCATTACTCACAATTACAAAAAAGAGTAATGTTATCATTATTTTTTTAAATGCCAATTTTATCCCCATCTTCCTCACGACCACTACACCCCATATCTGTCTCCATTTACACAAATTACTGCACTAACACACCACTGTTTGTAGCACTTCCCCCCTTCCTACCTGATTTAAATACACCACTGAACCATCGTGTTAATATTTAATTTTATACAATTAATATTTAATTTTATCAAATTAATATTCAATTTTATTAAATTAGCATTAAATTAACCTTAAATTTTATCAAATTATTATTCACATTCATCAAATTAGCATTTAATTCATCTAATTAACATACAATTTATTTAAACTTATACCAAATTAATATTTAATTTCATCAATTTTATCAAAATAACATTAAACTTCATCAAATTACTAGCAAATTAATATTCAATTTAATCAAATTAACAATCAATTTTGTTAATTTAACATTCAATTTTATCAAATCAATATTAAATTCCATCAAATTAATACCAAATTAACATGAAATGGATATTAAGTTTTATAAAGTTACCATTTTATTTCAGCAAATTAACATTCAATCTCATCAAATCGATATTCAATTTTATCAAATTAATATTAAATTTTATTAAATTTACACCAAATTAACATTTAATTATATCATATTTACATTTAATTGAATCAATTTAACATCCAATTGATCAAGTTAACATCATTTCTTTAATTGAATCCCAAATTAACATTCAACTTCATCAAATACATACTAAATTGTCATTCAATTTTATGAATTACCAAATTAACTTTCAATTGTATCAAATTAACATTCAATTTTATCCAATTAAGGATCAAATTTATGAATTTAATATTTTTTATCAAATTAATTTTTTTTAAATTAACATTCAGTTTCATCAAATTAACATTATGTTTAATTTAATTTCATAGTAAACATTGTGTTTAATCCAATTAACGTTTAATTTAATGTAATTAATACCCAAGAGACGTTGGACATGTATGTAAAAACAGTTAATATGTTAAATAGTGGATAACTTCAGAATAATAACTTTTTCGTTTGCTCCATTACTACACAAACTCTGGCAATGGGTGTCAATAAAGTTTCAAAATCGGAAGAGAATGTCTCTGAAAATAAGCCTATTTACAAAAAGTGTGTATAAAATTTACCCTGAATTATTTACTTTAAGCTGTTCAGAAAACCAATTACTTTTAAGTATATTGCCTGAGTTCAGAAGAAAGAGGGTGATGAATGGGCAGGTAGTGGTAGGACTGCAGTGGGCATCCCCCAAAACTTGTATAGCAGAGAGGAGCTTCAGAGTCTTTGGTGTATCTAGTCTCTTAGGAGAAATCTCTTGGAATGGTGCAGTGGTAGAGTCTAGCCTATTAGGGAGTAGTCGTTAGGGTTCGAATCCTATAACCATTGCTTTACAATCAAGTGACACCCACAAATCAGAAAAATAGCTCTGATGGAACAAACAATTTGCAAGGAAACAGATCCAACTCTCTGGCGCCAATCTTTCAATGATATGTATCACATTAGATCATGATCGAACAGACAAAATGAAATGCTTCAATCGGACCATCAATAAACTCAGCACATAACTGAGTATAGTTTTCAAACACAAGTTGCATCGTTTAAAACAAAACCACATCTCATCAACTGATCTTTGAGAACCATCTAAACAAAACACACTTCAACATCAGAGTTTTTTTGCAGCAGCTGTAGAATATTGAAGGAGCAGTATTGCGTCTAATGCTCAATGTGGTGCACATACTTTATCATTATCGAGATTGGAAACACCTTCCTAGTTCCATCTCATTGCAACTCATAGGGAGGAAAAAATGAAACCCAATCTTCCCTCGTTGGTGGACTTCAGCTCAAGTTTCTGAAATGGGCTGCAAGGTTGGTTCAGGTATATCCTCTTTAGTAACTTGCGTATTCAACAATTTAAAAGGTTAGAAAAAAACATAGTGTAAAACATAAAAGGATGAGTGATCTGGTCTATATGACCTTATATACAACTCCATGAAATGACAAAACAGGAAACTGGTAGCTTAGGAATTTTTTGGGAGGTGATACCTTAGGAATTTTTATTCCAAAGAAGAGCAAAGAGTAAATTTAAACTATGACAAGATTTTAAGACAAAACAAGGAAATAAAACCAAGGGGTTACCTGCTATTGGGATCATAATAGAAACCATTGATGGAGCCATCACTACAGGAGAAGCAAACATAGTAGAAACCAGCTATGGTTAACCCACAGTCAGTTCCAACATTCACAAAGTATTGCTCTTTCCATCTCTACACGGTCAAAGTCAGAAGATGGAAATTAATTATGACATAGCGTAAACTCCCTTCACTCAATGAAATCGCAAAAAACACACTACCATAAATATGCAGGGGTAGTTACTTAAGTCCAAATATCTCCCACCATCAACCTCCACTTTGCTCTGAGAAGGGCAGAGAAAATCAAGAGAGCGTATGTTTTGAATGGCAAGGAAAAAGGTTAACTATATTACCAGAAGGGGTGAGAAAGATGGAAATTTGGTCCAGTGCCTTATGTCGTCTTCAGGCCTGTTCATAATTTCCAAACCAATCATGGGGAGAATGGTTGTTGGCTGTAATCCAAATAGCAGTAAGTTGTTAGACATGAACTTACTTTGCTTCCCACTTGCCAGTGAAGAAAGTATGATTCTTTGTGTCAACAATCTCTCCTTCCCAGAAAGTAACAACCTGAATACAAGGTAAAACGACAAAAAAGGCACTTGAACAGCCATTTGTATGGGGAACTTAAAATCTAGTCGCTACTCCTAGTGGCTAGTAGCCTAATACTACTAACTCATTGGGAAACTAATCATTGACAGTAAAGAAGATAAGATGGTGGATGTCATAAAAAATTCGAGCCTCCAACAGGTTGAACTACACCTGATTCCCCCTCCCCCAAAAAAAAAAAAGTCATGGGAGTCCACCCAACAAGCACTCCATAGTCGTTTTGTTATACGTCTTCCCATGTATTCTAATAAGTTTTGTTTCCATCCCTATTCTAATTTTAGTCACATAAGCAACCCCATGGGAAAAATTTATCATTAAAATAATGAAACTAACAAATTGTTTGCAAATTCCTCCCTTTATATTATTTCATTATCCCTTTTAAGAAAAAAAGCCTGGGAATACTATGAAATAGATCACTAGTGAAGTTTATACAATCACATATTCAAACTGACTTAGATATTTGGAAAGACTGATAGAAGGCCCATTACTAACAATCACCAAGAGTTTGAGTCGTGAAAATAGCCTCTTTGCATGGTGGTAAGGCCGCGTATATTGGACCCTCCTTACACCTCGCAGTGGCGGAAGCAGGGAGCGGGGAGCAAACCACCCTTTTTGTTTTGCCTTATTAAAGGTTTACACCAGAAATTTATTCCATCTAATTTTGGTAAAAGACTTGACTTATGCTGGATCTATAAATGGTAGCATATAAGTGCATTGGGTGATGCTAAATATATATATACTCATGAAACCAAAACAAGAATGCCTGCTTTATGAATACTGTCTTGCTAAACTACTCCCAAGCTTTCAACATCTCACCTTGTAGATGAAAGGTATCGCAAACTTCCTAGCTATTCAGTTTTACGATCTTCTCATTAACTACTGATGACATTCAAGAGATTTGCTTCAAGTAAAATTGCTACATATGCATCATTAAACAGAATCCAAATGAAAAAATGAAATAGATACTAATAGCTATCTTTCTCAAACAGAAGTTTCTTACTGGTGAGTCTGCCATAGGAACATCAAGTGCTTCCATAGTGCCACATAGATAGCCATGGTTGAGGTCACAACCTTGAATCCGTACATTAACTCTCCATGCTTCGTCCTTTCGAAGAATGGAGAATTCTGAGTACCAGAAAATGCCTGTAAAAAGTTAGGCAGTTAGCTCAAAGGACACTTCTCAATTTCCAAAACAAGGCGTACAATATCTAAATAACCATGCTGCACAAGCTAATGTTCACTTAAGTCTCAGGCTTGATAGTTGTTATTCTTCAATGAAGATGTTGGACTCCAAATTACATGGTTCCTTTCCATTCCCAGTACCTAAGCACCTCAAAAAGTGTGGATCAACTCCTACGTTTACTTTTATTTGTAAACAAACTCATACTTTTCCCGGGACATATTTATAGACAACAGTTTATAAGTTGAAAGAAGTTATTTGACATCAATGATCAAACAAACAATGTAAACAATAAGACCGGAAGAATACATTAATATGCTTTGCGTTTCTTTTTTTCCTTTTTGTTTTCTTTTTGAAGGTTGGGATTTAATAAGTATGCAAGGGTATGATGATATAGAACAACTGCATAAAGCTTAAACCACCATTAAAATTAACTGGGAAACCAGTAATCAAAGTTCTAAAGGTCATCACAATTACTTTATGGCTCAAAAAATTTTGGTGTATCTGTAAACAACCTGCACTGTGCCAAGCTACCAGCTGTAAGTTATTCATTATGTTGGAAGTTCGCAAATTATAGGTTTTATAGAATAATAACGGTGGTGGCAGAAACATGCTAAAAATGGAACCACAAATAGCAGGTTGTTCACTACATATCCTAACATTATATGTCTATAGACTCTATACAGCTTGATAATTGATATCCATCCATTGCAGAATTATCCAGAAACCTGATCTACTTGCAGATAACATCTGTCGCATATGTTCTGAAACATAGTATACTATCATTTCAGAACACTTCAATTTAGCGACAAAAACACTACATCATAATTTCCAATGTAGCAGTGTCATACAAATAGAAAGATATGTGTTTCATAAAGCATCCACTTTTCCACATACAATTGACCATGCATTAGAGAATTTCTCAAGGTATTGCATTGACAATGCAACCTCTATAACCCTAATCCTACCCTTGAGTACAACATGTACATCCCCGTTTCCTGCATTCCAAGTTAAAAGAAAATTGTGTACTTGCAGCACAAGTTCCATCCCTACCATACCCAGCTTACTAAGACTTTATATCACATGTGTGGCATAAATTTGTGTCTCTTAAACATTTTGTAGAACTACCAAGCCTTTCACACCTTTTTTGGGTAGGTCAGCCTTCCACACCTTGCCTTGCTAGCATGGCCAAACTTCTTAAAACTGATGCACAAATAACTAATCATCAAATAACTAATCTGCCATTTGTGTGACTATAAATATTAACCCTACGCTAAGAGAGGTAACCACCCTTAGTTAGTGTATTGAACATATAGGTCAATCAATAAAAAAATGTATACTAGATATATGAAATGGCTAACATATTAAGTGTGTGACCTCCATATATATCACCAAATGCTACATGAGAAATGACATAAATAGCAAAACCAGGTGTGAGTACATTCACCTGTCCAACACTTAGAAGCGTACAAGGAGGTGGTGAAGTATGTTCATGATTTGAGCCTACACAATCAAGGGGAAAATATACTAGGAATTAGATAGGTAAATTATCTGATGAAGTTACTCTGTTACTGCTAAAACAAAACAACACATCCAGTTAATTCTTTTGATTGCCAAATTCGACACAAACCTAAGACTATTGAAAGCAGGCTCAAATGAATTTGTGTTTGTTAATCAAAAAAGAGATATATGTAAACCCATGGTAATCATCATTCTCCAAAAAATGTTCAAGACAATGAAGAACTAGAATACAATTCGTGTACGGGTGCTTCAATATAGAATACAGAACCAAAATGGGAATATTATTTTGGAGTTCAATAACAAAATTTGAAAGGAAAAACAAAGAAATTGGGAGAAAAATAATGATGGGCAAACAGATTAGATCTCATTTTCCAAGAAAAGTCAATGTGCTAAAAAACTTTTCATTGTAGGATAGCTGTGGAATTTATCCTCGCATCTACAGTACTCCATAACAGAGGCCCAATGTGATTGGTAGAGATGTTACAACGTGGTAAAAAAAAAGCGGCACCATGTTTAAATGAAAATTCTAAGGAGCATGAAATGACAGTTCATTCCCTCTGACATCCTAGTTAATAGGGAAGGGAAATTCAATTGATTAATATTTTTGGCATTAAGCAAGCT